>JAJOZX010002370.1:255000-522500 GCA_023014485.1 Bathynomus jamesi
GTCTGAGAGGGAATCTTTTTGGGGGAGGGGAGAAGCGGGGAAGAGGTATTGTGCGTGTGAAGATTACACGCAGCAATTATCAAATCAAAGACAAGAAATAGGATATACCCTTCATACTACAACGACTTCTAGTTCACGCCAGACGATTTGAAATATTCAGTCTCAGAGAAAATTCTCCTTTCCAACGAGAGAACTTCATTCTTATAATAAAATACTTTTAAACTATTACAGTGTAGGAGGGGTGGAGGGGTGGGCATTAAATTTCTGCACATCCTCATTTAAAATGTACTAACGTAAGGTTGATGTAAATAAGAACTGGTACATATAAGCAGCCAGGCTTATTCCGTTCCTCAAAATATTCTCCGTTTACATTATTTCAAGTCTGGCATCCGTGGGGAGGAGTAGACTGCCCTCCCCCCTCCCACTCGGTAAAGTTTCGTCGTTGGAATAAGTAAAAGCTCTGTGGAACAAATTCTGAACGAACTGGACAACCACAAAATTGCCACAAAAGGGGAAAAACTTCCGTGTGGAGGCATGCCAAGAACTGTTACAGCAATGCGCGGAGCTGAGAGATACAGTAGGTTTCTCGATAGAACTGTGACGAGAGACGAGACGTGGTTGCCATTCTTTCTCCATGAAACGAAAAAACCGTCAAAGGAATAGTAAGATTCCTTGTATCCTTGACCAAAGCAGTTCAAATCTCAAGCGTCCACCGAAAAAGTAATGCTTATAGTGGTTTGAGGCAAGAGAGGTCGAATACTGATGCAATTTATGGAAACAAACTGCCAGATTCAACACAAACTCACTGAGAAAGTACGAGGAGAGCGGCGCGAAATAAAGAATACTGATGTGTGCACGCTGCATAACAAAACTCGACCATATTCGGCATTCAAGGCAGTACAGTTCATCACCCGCTTTCAATGGACTGTAATAACCCACCCATCTTATAGTCGAGACCTTGCTCCCTCGGATTTTCATTTGTTTGGACCGATGAATGCGCATCTTCAGGGAGTGCATTTTTTCCGACGGTGAAGACCTTCAGGATGCTTCAACTCACTGGCATCGATGTGAACGTGGCAGCATTTTGAAAAATAGAACAGTCCCTGCTGCTCATGTGTACCAATTTTTATTTACACCAACCTTAGTTGAAACCTTATTAGGAACCAGGGGTGCAGTGCCAATTTTATAGGTGCCGGAGCTCTGGTGGGCCTGACAAAAGCCTGCCATTTCCTATCCTGTTTCTATATATGCCACACGATGACTAAGTATTTCGTGTTTGCACTCACTAATTATCATAAAATAAATATAATTATCAAGCAAAAGAAAAAAGAGCAATCATGTATTTTATCAATTTAAGAAGTTAAAACTACTTAGTGCTTACCAAATACCACCAGTGGGAAGTTTCACAATAATTTCCACAAAGGGTCAGGCGTGATATGTTTTCGGGGGGTCTGAAGCAACTCTTGTCCTGGTGTCATCTGCCGATCTGTGGTACCGCAGCCATGATATGGCATATGGCTCAGGATTCCACTGAACTAGAGGAGGTCCATGTAGTTTAACAAACATAAGCGCTGATACATGATTTATGAGAATTCTTGAGCGTGTTGTTGTTATTATCAAGTTCATGTGACTGAATCCCCTCTCACACTCAGCAGTACTAATAGGAATAACTTGTGAACAGCTCAGTAATGGGTGTAAATCTTGGGGGCGGCGCCCATGATCTTCCACATAGTCTCTAAAGGCATTTAGTACAGAGTAAGAAGAAAGCTTAAACCTCTTACAGAGAGATGAGATTTCAGCTTCTCCGTAATTAGGTGGTATTTCATCAGACCAGTAGTCTTTTTCAAGGACATACATTTCATTTAGCAGTGATTTATACATACTTTGAGGTTCAGAAGTTTGAGAACGTTTCATGGATGTTGTCGTGAACATACGGTGCTGCAAATTGTTCACAAGACTAGTAAGAAACTGTTGATAATTAATGGAGACAATTTTTTTTTGCTTGTTATGGTAATTCCTCCAAACTTCCTCTTGCAGAGGTGCCGGAGCGGCGCTCCGGTGAGCTCCGGCAGCACTGCACCCCTGTTAGGAACCCTATATATACATATGAAGTAAGCTCCCGAGTATTTACGAGGTTAAGTTCTTCGACGACCCGTGGATATACAAATCTGTAAATAATTTATCAATGTAACTTCGGGGTGAAAAATAGGTTAGGTTCAGGACTGGCCAGTTAACGGGAAAAATTCATTATGAAAACCCTAATGCACATTTATACATAAAAAAAAAAAATAAATAATGTTAGAATATATATATTATATATATATATATATATATATATATATATATATATATATATACTGTACTTACGTTATAACATACCCTCCGAAGCTGAGATGTGAGTCGAGGGCTAAAAATTTAGTCCGAAGAAAAGCCACTCTTGTGCCCAAACAGTGGCGGCCTCTCATCACTGGTTGGGGGATGAGTGGTGTCAGGCTGGGTGGTTTTTAAAGTTTGCTGTATAACAGCATTCCTTGACTTGATAATATTGGTTATGGCGTGTTTTATGGTGAAGCACTTCCAGAAGAATTTGGCTGACGACAGATAATTATAATCGGGAACATCCGCGAACACTAAAAGCGCGAATGTGTAGTTTTATATACAGTTGGTCCATAAATCAGTATAAGGCTTCATTCAATCGTTACATTTAATCTTACACTAACTTATGAGATACCATATATATATATATATATATTATATATATATATATATGACGGGAGAAAAGTCTTGAAGGATTTTATACATGCAAATAATTTGTTCATAATAAATAAATTCCAATTATACCACTGCAGTGTATGCGATACTTTTCAAAGCAACTATACAAGGCCAGGAATGACACTAGGTTAGAACAGGAACAGGCCTAGGCCCTAGCCCCAGTCACCGCCATGTCAATAAGGACGGAATACAGCAATGAAGAAAAATTGTATCTGGTATCGTGGGCTATTTCTTATAAAGAAAGTTTGCGTTTATTTCAAGAAAAATATAATAAACCACCATCAAATGTAACCACTCTTCGATACTGGAAGCTCAAACTTTTGGAAACAGGGAGCCTGGTAAAAGATCGTCCAAGAAGTGGAAGGCCAGTAACGGCGACAGGAGACAACAACAAAGAAAATGTCCTCGCCAGTTTTCGAGTCGATCCAACAACTTCAACGAGAAAAATGGCACAGGAATTGGGTATTTCCAAATTTTCAGTAGCAAAAATATTGAAATCACAAAATTCACAAGGGTACCACGATTACAAACCCATTTACGCTCAGCTCATATACGACGATGATTCTGATAGACGGCTACAGTTTGCTGAAACAATGAGACGAAAGTTCAACAGTGATCCGGGTTTCCTTCGAAAAATGACATTTTCAGATGAAAGTGTCTTCAATTTAACGAGTAAAGGAACAAACACAATGTTCACTACTGGGAGAAAAAAAAAATTAAAAAATACAATTGGGTAAACCCGTTAAAACGGCTATACTAACAGTTTGGGCGTGCATTGGTTATTCAAGACTCGTTTCCTTTGACATAGCGAGAGATTCGGCGGTTGGAAAATGCTATTGCCAGATACTGGGAGACAAAGTTTTGCCGCAGTTTATTAATGACGTTGGCATAATTGGCTTTATCAACATGAAGGAGTGCCGCCATATTACTCTGCAGCTGCCCGAGAGGTTCTGGCTACGAACCTTGAAGGAAGATGGCTTGGGTGGCGAGGTCCCATCGAGTAGCCAGCTAGATCACCTGAGTTAACCCCGTGTGATTTCTGGCTTTGGGCTTATTTGCGTGACAAACTCTACATTCTACATTCCTGGTTTCATCTATTCAAATATGAGTGCCCTTGACCGCAGAATAGATGAACAACTGAAAAGGATCCCTCTCGATATGTTCAGAAGAACACTGAAGGGTTTCATAGAGAGAATCCACAAATGTATCATAGCGGATGGAGAACTCTTTGAAGATTAAATTACAATTTAACAAAATATTTGTATGAATAAAATTCTTATAGACTTTTTGTTTGATTTGTTTCATCATTTGAATCCTTATCTGTATAATGTTGTTAACTAAATAGTTGTATGTATAAAAAATCCTTAAAGACTTTTTCTCCCACCATATATATATATATATATATATATATATATATATATATATATATATATATATGTGTGTGTGTGTGTGTGTGTGTGTGTTATACAGGGTGTCCCAGAAGTCTGAACTCAGGGAAAATAGACATTATATTTTTAAAGTGAAACAAATACATTTCTAATGTCAGTTTTACATATTTCAGGAAAGAAAATGCCATGATAGTTCAGTATACCAATCAAGAGAAGGTGGAACTGGTATTGCTACATGTTTCCCGAAAAAGCCAGAGGGTGGCATGTTCGTAAAATAACTGACATGTCTCCCTCTGGCTTTAGGAAAAAACCTAAAGAAAGGAAAAAACCTAAGGAAAAACGTGATATTTGAATTCATATAATGGAATAACACGGACCTTATTTCTGAAGAATCTGTTTACGTATTAATAAACCCCCTTTTCAAGTACTATCCCCTCTTTATAATTTGAGTCTTAAAAAGGGTTGAGAGCTAACGCTCGAGACAGAGAGACAAAGAGAGATGAGGTCGAGACATCGAGATCTCCGAAATTAATAATTTTTGAGCGAGTACCATACTCATATTAAGGGTCGAGCAGAGCCATGGAGTTCGATCGTATTCACTATACTACAGTAGTTAAATAAAATTCATGTATATAGCAAATCCATCTCGTCATTTAAACTCCCCCTCCCCATTAACCCTTCAAGAAACTGGTTTACCACTTGAGTAAAAGGAACTTACCAAACTCTGAAAGAAGACCACCAGCCAACCGACGAGTCGAAAACAAAAATCGTGTTATGAAAATAAAACACCGACAACAACAAAACACCACTTAACCAGCGTACATCAAGAAAAATATTCAGTTATGTAAAAATGGTGTCAGGTTCCATTTTTATTCATGTGATATTAGGGATGGGGGAATAATGACTTTTTTTGGAAATTGCCAACAAGACGAGTGGTTTCTATGGCCATTTTCGCTGCTGAATACGAATCTGGCTGGTTCTTGGACCTAAAATGAAGTTTTGACCTGGTTTAGTGGATTTTTTTTTCAAAATGGCGGGCAAAAAAATAGTTCTCTTTTTGATGCTCAAGAAAACCGCTACTCCTCATATGTAATCAGTCTTTTCGTATGTTTTCAGGGTCGCTGAAGTTGAAAATGAGCAAATCAGAGACATTCCATGCGTGGTTTAGCGGTTATAGGTAAAAAATGGAAAAGAAAGGTATTATTTTATTAAAAAATCATGTACAGAAGAAACAGAAGGCATTCATATCAGTTCCATGATGTAATTCAAATCATGAAATCATTATATTTACAATACATTGTTCAATAAACTATCAATATCACTAGTAACAGTGTCCTCTGGTCGTAAGGCATTCTTAATAGAATTTCTCAGTTCATCTACACTAAATTTTTCCATTTTGAACTTCCCGTCTCTCACTTTAACACGTCTCATTTGACGAATATCTGGTGTGATGGTGAGTCTCAAATAGGCAATTTCTGTGAGGAGCTGCTATTCGTTCAGTTTGTACAGAGCATCCAGGTTGTTTGGAGTCATAGGGCCTCTATGTTTCTTGCAATTCTCCAAAACTGCCAATATTTTGCCAGCTTTTTTCTTTTTGAGCTCTTCTTTTTTCAGTAGGGACAATTTGTTTGCAGCATGCACAGTAGCTAGAAAAGCTTCCTCTAATTTCTTCACTTTCCTGACTTTTTCTGAACCCCTGGCCCATTTCCAGGATGCCTTCCTATCCTCAAGAGACTTTGATTTGAACGAAGAGTCTATCAGAAGTCCGTTAGTCACAATAACATTTTTTCTCGAGTGCGTTTGAGTGGATGTGCTACCACCACTGGCCCTGATTCGGTTGTCAAGTTTTGAAAATTCTGATTTGCATCCAAAATTTGTCAGAGGGGCAAAAAACAAGTCTGGATTAGCGTCATCGTCTGATCTTGTTAAATAGTTCATACAAGACAGCTGATTATTTACAGTATCAATGACTTCCTCTAGAACTAGAGCTTCAAGTTTATCTTTACCAGATCTGGCTTGTTCCTTCCTTACAGCCATCAAGTCATTCAATTCAACCATCTTACCTTCAAAGAAACATTTTACTCCAGCCCAAGTTCTTTCACTTTTCTCGTCACCCTCCTTGTCAATTCCAAGAAGCTCCATCATAGGGAAAATCATCACTTCACCCATCATTGCGTAAATTTGGGAACAACACATGAACCATTGACTTTGGATAAAAGTTGACACTGCGAGAACTAGCTTGTTACTGTTGACATCTACTACGGCATCAAAGAAAGCTTGGATGGAGTTTCGCCTCGCCAAATATTCTTTTGCTAACTCGGCGATTCTCCCAAACTGGTTTGCCATGACTCCTTTGAATCCATCACATTTTAGTCCATTATCCACCATCCAAGATTGAGTCATTATATAGGGATACCGAATGGGAGGCGTGGCTGGGAGAGAGCAATTTAGCAATTGCAATGAGTCCCAAAGTAAGAATGGAAGAACCAGGAGAACAGAAAACTTTTTCTCCTGCCGGAACTTGAAGTAGATTATGTACTCCGATTTTTGGTTCCGTGTTTTTAAACACTTTGTCTATAGCGTGATCTACTCCTAAAATGATATGGGCGCAGCACTTCAAGATCTTGTTTGATTCGATTCCAAGATGCTGTAAAAGTACTCCACATTCACTACTCGATCAGACATCCAGAAGTCTATTTGAGATTTGAGTTCATCAATGGTAGAATCTGCTAGTACGGCTAGACAACTCAATTTGAATTCGGAAGCTCTGGCTCCGTCCTCTCCGGAATGGCTGACGTTTTCCAGATATCCAGTTGTCAGCGACTTTTTCATGCCAGACGGACCAGCGATGGTGATGTGGTCAGCCTTCACGTCGTACAGCTGGTGGCCGACAGCCTTGGTCGTATCGTCAAGTCCTACACTCACAACGTTATCCTCTTTTTGAGGATTTGTTGAGTGACATACTCTAGATTCAAGTATGAAGCATCTTCTAAGTATTGCATTATTGATCTGCGGCTCGGAAATACATACGTCAAGTCTGAATACTGGTGACGGACTTGTAACGCTTCGTCTTCACTCTCCATCTCACCCTCACAATCTTTCTCATTATCATCTGCCGTCAGCTTCCAATCTTGATCAAAAATCATGTTAGCTACTCTTACCATCACTCTCGAAAGCTCTTCAGGAGTTCTTGTCTCGGTAAGCAGGACCGTTTCTAGCCATTAGGGGGCCCTAAGCAGTATACCCATTTGAGGCCCCACCCCTCCATCCATCAACTCACGCCTTACTACATCACCTCAGCACACACATACAAAAATGGCTGTCTTAATAAAAAACAATTATGAAACAATTTTAATGAAATATTTGTGCCCAAAACAACAAATATGTACTTTCAGAAAACAAACAGAAAAATACTCTTCATGAAATTCCTGAAAATTAGCTTATACATTATTTAGAATAAATGACACAGAACTATGTATAAAAAAATAATGCACTTATCAACTACCAAACAATTACTAACTCTACGATACAATCGTGTAATAGCTAACAGTTATACAGAACAGTTTGTATCTTCAAAATTTTTGCCTCCTAGATTTTTTCTGGGCGAAATCATCAATAACATCATCATATGAAATCTCCCTGCCAACGTCCTGGTTGATGCTTATGATGCCAAGGCCACTGAGGCGATCCTGCCCCATTGATGATCTGAGGTAGTTCTTGATTAGTTTCATCTTAGAGAAGCTCCTCTCGGCTGACGTTACTGTTCCAGGTAGAGTGCAGGCAATTCTTAGTGCAACCCAGAGATTGGGGTATAGTTCCTCCAGTTGCTTCTGATGAATGAAGGAGAGAAGCTCCAATGCAGTCATGTTGTGTGAAGGTAAAGTCTGCAAGTTCTTAATTTCGAGGGCCAGTTCTCTTCCATCACTGTCAGAGTCAGCTCCAGAGCTCAGTATCTTAGAGCTTTTCACACTTGCAGGACAAGTCTTCCTTGTTCATTGTGGTGAAGTTTGGGAGAACCCCAAATATGTCCCTCACATCATCTAATGTTTTGAATCTCTCATTTATTGACCCGATGGCACAATCCACCACCACATTGAAAAATTTGACTTCCAGCCTCTTTAAGGCTTCTGTAAATGGTTCGTCAGGAGCTTCGTAAGCAAAGTGCTTTTCTGTGGATCTGAGCCTCTTCTCCTTCAGCAGAGCCTCCACATTCATTTCCTCACATATGTCCCTAGCTACGACTTGTGCTGCAACAAAACCTGTGTTTCTGTAGCTGATGAGTGAGTCTTTTGTTTTTGTGAGGAGGTTGACTGCCACATCAAACTACATTGTAGGAGACTGCAGAAGTTTGCTCACATGGTTAACCGCATGAAGAATGTCATACCATACTACTGTGCAAATCTGAAAGCGATAAGACCCTACCTCCTCTGCAAGTGCTTGTGCTTCAGTCCTGGCTATGGCATCTGTGGCATTGTTTCTGACTTCCAACAGGGCCTCTCTGATGTTGTGGCTCTGGTATCGCACAGCCTCAATGCTCCTAAGCCGGCTCTCCCACCTGGTTTCACTCCAAGACTTGAGTGTTATGTTCACGTGCTTCTTTAGGATTGTCCATCTCTGTGTAGCTGCTGCAAAAAGGTTGTACAATTTTTGTACGTTGCCAAAGAAGCTGATGGCATCTGTGGAAACTTTAGCTGCATCAGCCACTACAAGATTCAGAGTGTGAGCCCCACATGGAACATAGAGTGCACGACAGTTCTTCTCTAATAACCTTGCCTGAACACCTTTGCTCTTGCCCTTCATGTTCGCTCCGTTGTCACATGACTGTCCTCTGCAGTCATCAAAGTGAATATTCAGTTCATCTAGTCTCTTCAGAATCAGAACTGATAAACCCGGGCCTGTACTTTCTGAAGCCTCAAGAAAGCCCAAGAAGTATTCTTTTATTTCTGGTACTTCACCCATTTTAACAGTTCTGATAATAATTGACATCTGTTCTTGGTGGCTTATGTCTGGAGTGCAGTCTAAAATGAGTGAGTAATATTTAGCTTGTTTTATTTCTGCAACAATGGCATCCAAGATCTTCCCACTAATGGACCCAATGAGCTAATTTTGAATGATGTTTCCAATACTGCCCCCAATACTGAACCAATTGTGCCCACCTTAACAAGAACTGGCAGAATGTGTAAAAAATATCACCTCCCACCAAACAGTCGGAGAAGGATTCAAACCCTTCAATATAATAGTATCTCTAGGCAGGGTTCTCGCCTGTTTAACTCCTTGCCTCAGTACCTTAGAGATATAAGTGCAGTCCCAGTAGATACTTTTAAAAAACACTTGGACATGTTTTTAGCCAACATACCCGACCAACCCAGTGTCAGGGTATTCCTCTGCCAGACCAGCCCCCACAAATTCAATAGGGGACCAAATCGTATGGCAGGAGCAAGAGAAAAGAAGGGTGGCGACCCCGTCGTGGCCCCGCCTCAGGAGGCGCTGAGTGGACTTCGTGGGAGCAGCGCACCCTTGAGGCAGAAGCGCTTTAAGGTAAATTTTTTTTAAGGTTAAGGTAACTTGAATGACTATATTGGCCACTTTCGACTCTGCTGATGTGTTGTTTCATCACTGGATCAAATTTGGCAAGCAGCTCAACCTCCTTCAAGAAGTTGCCATTGTCTCGATTGTACAATGTAGAGGAAGACCCCCCTGAAAGCAAGGTTTCTCTTTGCCAGTGATTGGATTATACTTACAAGACGTGTGAGAACATCTCGCCAGCGTCTTCGCTCTACCTCCATTAATGACATTTCAGTTTGGTCAATGGTCCTCCCAGTTTTTAGCCGCAGTTCCAGATCCTTCCATGTTGCCATGTTATCTGCATGTTCTGAACTATTTTCATGGTCTTTCAGAAACGAACCAACGTTTATCCAGTCTGACAGTCCATCCGTAATTAGTTTGTACGACTTCCTTAAAAACAACTTGCAGCAGAAGCAATAAAGAGCATCATTCCTTCTAGAGTACATCAGCCAGCTTCGCTTTATTTTTTCCCCATTAATTAATGTTCTGTATATGTAATGGTGATGAACGCTTCTACCGTCCTCTCTTTTAGGGAATGTAAAATCTGGACTGATTTGAAATGGTCCTCGAGACACCAGATCTGTCTTCAAGGCATCTGACAGGACAACTGGCCAGTCATACGGATCAAGCGGTGGAGCAGATCTTGGTTCTTGTTGCTCAGTAGAAATGCCTGTGTGTGGTTTGAAGCTGAACAGAAGATGGGCCACTTGTTGATTCATCAGGCTCTACTTCTACTGGTGTTTGAGGTTGCATAGAGGATGGTCCTGCTGTTGGCTCTTGATGCTCATCAGGCTTTGCTGAGGATGGCTTTTCCAAATATTTCAGTAGTGCTCCTGAGAAGAACATAACATTACATATTCTGTTAATTTTTGCTAAAATACTCTTTCTTATCTTGTTTGATAATTGATCTGTGTGAACAGAATTTGAGGTGATGTGATCCATTAAATTTCACATTTCGAAATATTATACAGTAAATATTACAGAGACTAGCTTACTCTACACGATTCCTGAGCACTTGCCTAGCTTGAAAGTCTACCTAACCTAGTTGCCTGAACTGTAATCATAAGAATATACAAGTGGCACATCTCACCTGTGCTACTGGAAAGCTTCTCCTCTATTTTCTTCTTTTTCCGTTTTTCAGCTCTTGATGGATAATGTCGTTTCATTTTCCAAGATGCACGAAGTCACATCTAGTTAACCACAAATAACCTGCTAAATAATAATAATCATGATAAAAATGATAATAATAATAATAATAATAATAATAATAATAATAATAAGTGTTATAATTGTAACGTTAATCAAATACATTCAAATAATCAGACCATTTAGGTTTTAACCAACAAAATTCACATTATCTGAAAAAGATGAGAAAAGAATTAATAAACTTGAAAACATAACGAAAATAATCCTAGGTTTTAAAGTGTTACAAAATCTCTTAATAATTAGTAAATTAGTGAAATAATGTTTTACAATACTAGAAAAATTAAGCATTTAGGAAAGAGTATAAGCATATAGTAAGAATAAAGTTAAATAATATAGAAATAAGATCTCACAAGAGTTATTTACACATGACGACCAAAACGTTTCGTTTGTCTCCGTTTTATCACATTTGTCTCATACAAAAACTTTAATTAATACGACAATAATAATAATAATAATAATAACTTCAGCTATATTCCTATTCTTGTCCACTGAGCTATGACCTGGGAGCCTGTATAGGGGCCCCCTAGTAGCAGCGGGGCCCTAAGCGGCCGCTTAGTCTGCTTATGCCAGGAAACGACCCTGTCGGCAAGACACTGGACTATACACCGCATCAAGTTTTCGTTCAGACTTTTTTTGCCAATTGTGATTTTCACTGTCGGAAATGCAGCTTGTTGTTCTTTACTCTTCTCCTTACTTAGGTCTTCTTCCGATGAGCGAAGTTTAGAAGGAACTGTCTTTGCCGTTGTTGGTTTTTTCAAAACTCGGATCGTTTTCAGAATCAACTGAAATTGCTAACATTTCAATAATTTCTGATCCCTCTAGCTCCCTTTGCTCTCTCAAGTTGCTTTCTGTTTGATAATAAAAACCCACTCTAAGAGACAGAGTTTATTTCCACAACAGTTTCGATGCCCACTGGCATCCTCTTCGGGTGGATACAGAAAAACGGAATTCGTTTTTCTGTATCCACCCGAAGAGGATGCCAGTGGGCATCGAAACTGTTGTGGAAATAAACTCTGCCTATTAGAATGGATTTTTATTATCATATTTTGACCTCCACGTAGAAAAGTGAAGTTTTTTTTGCATTTATTGCTTTCTGTTGCTTTTCGCTTTTTCTCCGCTGATTTTTCACGAGTTTGTTTCCTCTTTTTCTGTCTCACCCAATCTTTTGGTACTGCATTTGTACATAAGGTCTTATACGCACCAAAGCAATTATCCCAATAAAAAGGCTTATCCTCATCAGCAGGGCCGCCGAGAGCTGCAACGGGCCCCGGAGAAGGATTGGTATATGTGCCCCTCTGTTTTCTCAGTATTTCATTATGAATGTTTTTTGTGTACATAACAAGCAAACTGATTATATGTCCAAGTCACTATTCAAAACATGCAGTTATAAATAAACAACTCAGAAGAAAATGACCATTTTATTTTTCGAATCAATTATATTAATTCTATCGCCATACAATTTACAAATGCAGTACCAGTCCATGCAAGCAAGACAATTGTTTACCGCAAAATTTTCATAATTAGAAGTGTATTTTCTTTGCCTTCTCTCTAGCAAAATGGTAAATGATTCTGATGAAATTTAAAGTACGGACTAACTGGCTTTCAATTACAATGGTTCCCAGATCTGTCAGTCGGTCTCGGGCATTGGTGGACCGCAGATAATATTTTATTTGTTTCAGTTTGACTATGATAATCTCTATAAAATGTATATTCATTAATTACATTTCCTCTCTGTTGTTTAATCAATTGCTTTATTAATATTTTTAGATTTTATCCCCCCCCCCCTCTTTCCGGGCCCCCTAGAGGTCCGGGTCCCGGGGATTTATCCCGTCTTCCTCGCCCTCTCGGCGGTTCTGCTCATCAGTCATTTTCACCCCAAATTCTTCTGCAAGTTCTGCTTCGTAATCCTCATCGTCAGTTCTAATGTTGTAGGCGTTCTTAGTGAGCTGATCATTAAAGCCGCTCGCTTTTTGGTACCATTCGACACTTTTAGGTTTTTGTTGGCAGCGTTCATTCTTTCTCAGTTTGTTAAAATGTTCATAATCGTCTCTTATTTTTTTCGCCACTGTTTTTTCGTGCATGGGATAGACATTTTTATTAATCCAATCTCGTCTTAGTTCATTTGCAATTATCTTGCTAGCATCATCTCGAGTCATTGTTTTTTTCTCTCCTTTTACTCCTTTTTTCCAAAGTGCAAGCATCCTACCAATCACATCTGTCCCCTGGTGGCAACTTTCCAGTCGGTTTAAATTCGTCCACTTCTGTGTAGGTTCCCCAAAAAGTTCTTTTCTGGCGGCACTGCGTGATTTCCTTTCACCAGCCATCATTACCAATCAGCAGTTACTAAGCATTAGGATCTGCAAGTACAGTAAAACCCCATTAGCTGGCATATAACACCGAAATATGACAGGTAATAGAAATTATAGTCATGCTAAATGTATCATATATATTATTATTATTAAAGTACATTATATCAAATATTGCATTTGATATATTATTTACTATTATTATTATTAAAGTATATATACACTCTATTATTATTAAAGTAACATACAATTATTATTAAAGTAAATTAGCACAACATTGATAGTGAAAGAAACCACAAAAGAGAAAGCAGCCAAATACCAGAACACCAGAACAAGCCAAAACACTAAAGTAAGCCTAAATAAAACATCAGTATTACGACACACAAGATACTTAACAACATTGAAGGATGAATATAACCATGATTAAAAATATAGCAAGCACTTATCAACTAATTATTTTTTTCTATCAGTTATAAAGGTTTGGAGGTGGGAGGCCTCATTTATCCTTTATGTTTTTTTTTCGTCATCTATACGCTTAACCACACTCCTAATGTCTCTCATTTGTTCATTTTCGAGTTCAGCGACCATGAAAACATATGAGAAGACATATTACATGTAAAGGGTAGCGGTTTTTTTTATCATTAAAACAAAAAATCAATTTTTTTGGCCGCCATTTTGAAAAAAAACACTGAACGAGGTCATAAATTCATTTTAAGTCTAAGAACTAGCCGGATTCGTATTCAGCAGCCAAAATGGCCGTAGGAACCACTCGTCCTAAAAAAAGTTACATTCCCTCACCCCTAGTGATATTCCATCGTTTCACCCGTAACATTTTTGAAAGGAAGACCACAAATTGATGAAGAAAAAAGATGTGCAAAATAAACGACGAACAGAAAAACAAGAAGATTTTAAGAATTTGATAAAGAAAAAAAGAGAGAAGAAAAAAAAGATTTACCTGTTAGCCGAAAAAAATATTTGCCGAAAAGAACGTCAAAGAACGACAACCTTCCGGGACACTACGAAGGCAACGAGAACATCGAATTCAACTTTATGCACGAAAATGGACGACTGCTAGCATTGGAAACGATTAATGTATACGCAAAATAACATTCGAAAGATAGAAAAAATAAGAATTACATTTATATGAGATTAAATAAAAAAGTCATACTCTATATAAAAAATTTTTGATCATAATAAAGAGAATATTTACATTATTGATTCCAGTCGATAGTTGTTGTCATGAATTTCTGTGAGACTCGCGTTGAATTGGAGTAAAAAGTTCGTTTTTGTTATTTTCGGTAGTAAAATTCTAAAATTTAACTAAAAAAAATGGCACATAAAACAAGTGTAGATTTTGAAATGAAATTGAATAAAACAAATGTAGATTTTGAAATAAAACTGAATAATTACGTTTATACGGATTATTCGCAGCATGAAAAATATTTGGGTTTTCTCTCAAATTTGTATACGAATTTGACTAAAATAATGGAAAGTGAGAGAACAAAATTTAGCTTTTGAACTAAAACTAAACGATTACGTCACTACGAATTATTCAGATATAGAAAAATATTTGGATCGTCTGAGAATTGTATGACTCGTCATATATTTTCTGAGTCTGAAGTGTTCTGACTTTATAGGTTGCAAATCATAGAAGCTTTTGATCGCGAACCTGTCTATGCTTCGTGCGTAATAAGTCAATCGAAAGTAAAAAAAAATGAATTAGGCTATGTTAATTTGCATATACAATTTTACGATTCCGTAGTGCGTGTTTGCATTGAGGACGGAGAAAATAAAATAGTTAATAGAATAAAGGATTACTACACTTTTCTCTAAATTGGTGGTTGTTAGTGAAAGAGAGAACTCTGAACCACGCATATCCATTCATGAGAGAGTAGATGAGAACGAATAGGATCAATTATGTTATGCTGATTCAAACGAAGAAGTTTGCCATTCCGCCGTATACTCGTGCGCTGAAAGCTCGGAAAATTAAATGAATTATGAATTTTATTACGTTATTTCGTGATGCATATATACATGGAGGATGAAAAGAATGCAGGCACTTATAAAGAACATGAAAGCAAAGGCGTTCCGAGTCAAATTATCAGGATGAGTGATTCAGTTTCTTATGAGCAATGCAACGAGTATAATGTATATAATAATACAGAGATAATATATACAAAAAAAAAATAGATTTAAAAATTATATTTTATATAAGAAATACCTAAATTTCGATAATGATTACGCCGTGAGTAAGATGAAACGAAAGATTACTAATGATGTTGCATTGATGAATGTTGATGAGCATTGCAATAAGAGCGATCGTGGAAGCGTTCTGAATTATATTTTACGTGATGAAAATACGAAAACAAATAATGATTTTAGTAATAAAATTTTGTGCGGCAGTGCGGCTGAAATGCGAGAGCTTGCTAATGATAATGTTTATTCCCAACAACAATGTGGGAATAAGCAAAGAGAAAAAATTTAAGAGAAAAGTTTAAAATATTCTTTTTGGGAATTAGAGAAGTTTTTAACCCGAGTTTTGGGATCAGAGATGGATTTATTCCTTGTCAGGAAATGGAAATTCGGGATTTACCCCGAGTATTGTTTCAGAAAATATCGCGATCAGGGAAGTTTTTACCCTTTGTATCGGAAAATAGTGTGGTCAGAGAAGTCTTTATCCCCTGTGATTTAATTAGGGAGGTTGTTACCTGAAAGAAAATAATTCGAAGCCGCCGTATCGCGAAAATGATTCGTATTATTGTGGGAATGCAAATGAAAAGAAAAAAATCCAGGGTTGGTCGAGAAGACCAAGCCGCTGGTAAAGCGAAAACTTCGTTTTACAGTGGAACTGTAGACGAAAAACAAATATAAAGTTCCTTTGAAAAAGATGCGGAGATGATAGCTTTAGTAAATAGAATCAATAATTTAAACTTGGAAGAATGTAAAACGTTTGACAATGCTGGAAAAGCTGAAATTTTAGCCCCCCATGAATGAGGTTATATATTTTCCTGTTAACAAAATACGTGAAATTGAGTATGTTATGAGTTTTGAGTCTTGTAGTGAAAATAATCACTATACAATAGCAAATGAAAGTGTGATTTATATTTTATATTATCTTAACCTGGAAGTGTATTTGGTCTAATGTGTGTATTTGGATTTGGTCCAAGTTGTACAAGTGGTGGAAGTAAGAATTCCCCTGAATAAAGGAAATATTCCTGAAAATGTTAAATGTTTAGATGTTAGTTTCCAGACTGATAAGATTATGAAGGTGCTTGAGGGAAGTAAACATGAAATTAAGGTTAGTGAGGTGTACAGAGTGGCCACAAAGTCCCTTCTAAGTGACATTACAGTATATCTGTATGTTGCCCTTGTTTTTCATGCAAAGGGACTTTGTGGCTCCCCCTAATAAGAAGCGAGATAAAATGTTTATGCATCGGCTTTATGTTTCAAGTATACATTTCTTATAAAATTTATAATTCTTACGGAAACGAAGTACCGGTATGTATAATCCTTTGCAATAGTTCGGCTCCACCCTCTCCGAGACGTGAAAGCAACGTAGTCCCTCTTTCTTCCCTTCACTCCCTCCCTCTCCCTCTCGCTATCCCCTCCCTCTCGTCCTCCCCCTCTCCTTTCGCTATCAACACTCTCTCTCTCGTTATTTTCTTTCGATTTACTTTCATTCTTATTTTCCTTTCTGCTTCCCCTTCACCTCATACCAATACATGACCCTTCTCTTCCCCCTGCCCTGCTTCCCGATTATTACCTCCTTCCTTGTCTCTCATTCCTCCCATCCAATCAACTACTTCTGTCATTTGTGTTTTTGCTTCTTTCCTTTTTACCTTCCCCTCCTAATCCATTCTCCTTCACATAATAACTGACTCACTCATCCACTCACGCATTTAATTTTTAATAAAATTTCCTCTATAAATACTGAAAAATATCGTAACAGCTTCCGAAAATGTTCGTGTATATCAATAATCTTGTTTCTCTTTTAAATAATACACCAGAAACGACGATATTACGAGATCAAACCATCTGCATGGAATCGCACAATAGTTGAAATTAATCATCATAATGTAGAGGAATACAACACTTATTTGTAAGTGTTAATATCGAATCACGATATGACAAAAAAGTATTGCATCACGAATGATCCCAAAATTCGAAGGACACTGTAATTCGGCATGTCAGATTACGATTCGAATAGCATCTAATTTTAAACTGTGATTTGAACCCAGCGACGAAATATATTAAATAATATATATATTAATATGTATGTAAAAATTAATAATTCTAACATTCATTTCTGCATATAAAGTCCAAACTCGTGTGATATTCTAATTATGTAAAAAATGCAAGCTTGGAATTTTTTTTTTAATTTTCTTTCTATTTTTATTTTTGCTAAGTAATTGATGAATTATTTCTTTTTTAAATTACCTGATCATATTTTAGATTAAGCTTAATCATGAAATCGTATTAAATTCTGCAATGTTCATTTTTTATACATTCTCTCTTAGTTGTAAAAGATAAAGTCATAACTTGCCAAAACTCTAAATAAACACCTAATTTTAAATTTTAAGCATTTAATTTTGGCTCATGTGCATGTTTAATTTTAATCGATAATAAAATGCATATTTCAATTTTCCATTTTTAGTTAACTCGGCAAATCATGATAACATCAGATCTGTCAATATGCTGTTTAAAAGAAAAATATGATTTCATCTTTAAATATCTTGCTTATCTGCCAGCATGCTGCTACAGCCAAAATTTATCTTTATCTTCAAATATTTTGCAAAAAAATTCAGCCTATTGAGAATAAAAAACAAAACAGGTCAACATTAAATAATAATAACAATGTCACCAAATTATTAGTACATAAACGTTTGTAATTTTTCAAATTATCATTCTGATTATTCTGTAATACCTGTAATATTACCTGTAATATTTTAGAAGCAGTAAAATTCAGTCAGAAGATCTCTTCGTCTTCTTCTTCGAGCCCTGCTTTCTCCAGAGAACTTAGTTTTAAAATAGAATAAATAATTTCCCGATACGCTAAAGAAGAATCGGGGAACCGTCAGATAATTTAGTAAGTTTTCACAGAATCCCCCGATCTACTACAAGAAGAAATCGGAGTGTAGTATAAAAGAAACTACTGCGATTCCCTACATGGTATCAGTTATCCCAGAGTGAGAAAATCCGTTGCTACCACCTAACCAGAACCCCCGTCAACCTCGAACCACCCAAGGCCATAGACGGAGGGTTAACATATATTCGTATATTACAGGATAACTGCCCTGTTCATACTGCTAGGATCATCAGACGGTGGTTTCAGGAACGAGATGTCGAGCTGCTGAACTGGCCCACCAAGTGGTGTGACCTAAACCCCATTGAAAATGTTTGGGCAAATGTGGTTAACGCTTGGGAGCCTGGGCAGGAGCGGACATCTCGGCACCTGCTGCAACACACCATGGCAGAGTAGGAACTTTTCTGCAGGAACCCACAAGTCATCTACAATCATGTTGCATCTGTTCCAAATAGGCTATGAGAGGTCATTAATAATAATGGAGGATGGACCAAGTATTGAGTAATTGTGTATAATAATGTTATAGTTGTGATGTAGTAAATATATATTTATTTACTTGAACAATTGTCAGTTCCTTATAATTTGAACATTATGTTTTGTATGTTCTTAACAAAATCCATAAATTTACTTGATTCATGTTTATTTTTGTAATAAAAAATTTAACTATGTTATCATTATATCCATGGATAATCATTTGTTGATGATGCATGGACTTTAAAGAGAACTGTTATTGCCTGGAGGAAAAGTCGAACTACAACTTATCTTACACTTTAACTATAACATGGCCACATCAAAATCCAATGATTGAAAGTTTTTAAAGTATCCCACGTTTGTGAAATAACCTAACTACTGTATTTCCTAAATTTAGGAATAATGCATGAATAAACTACATAGTCGTCCTAGCATTACCACCAAAATTACAGTGAACAATATATTTATTCTGTCATGGTTTTCAAAAATTAAAGTATTACTGTGACAACACCTGAGAGAGGTGTTGTCATAGTTTAAGAGGGACTGCGTTGGTACCACACCTCGGAGAGGGTAGAGCGAACTATTGCAGGGGACTGTAGTAGTAGCGGAAAGTAGTTTGCTTGGAGTGAAATTTGGACGAAAACGATCAAATGGCCTGTTACAATTGTTATGGAAAGCGGAAAAGGAAGTAATTTGTATGCTTGGTAAACTGCTTTATATTAATATACAGTAAATCCTCGATTTAATGAACTAATTCCATCCACCCCATTCCCTTAAATCGAATATTCCCTTAAATCGAAAATTCCCTTAAATTGTACAAAATTTCAGGCATTGAAAAAAATTATGCATAGTGTTTAGGAAGAATTCCCTAGACTAAAAAAGTAGACATGGCTTACCTTAAAATTTGGGGGTTATGGTGTTTGTTGTAGGTGGCCTGACATAGGTATGACCCCCAAACCTGTGCCAGGTTTGAGGGGGTGAATTACTCTGTTCTACATCACCCTCCAGAAGCACGGCAGGTACCTCTGGGGTGACTGGCTCTGGGGTAGTGGAAGCACTGCAAGAAAAGCTGAGTGGTTGGAGCTGGAGAAGATGAAGGGGTTGATGACAATCCTGATATTGAGGGTAGTGAAACATCAAGAGAAGAATGGCTGGTAAAATGGAATGGTAAACTTGTGTTTTTCTAATGTTATAACCTGCCATCACAGCAGCCACTGACGCTCCTTTCTCAAGCTTTTCAGTTATCTCTAACTTCTGCGCAATAGTTAAACGCACTCTTTTCACCTTCTCACCACCACTTGTTCTCTGAGATACTTTCCGCATGATAATAAAAGCACATTTAAGCACAAACACAGGCACAACACAGTGAGCAGCAATGCAACACAGCGGCGAGGCGACAGGGTACAGACTGGCCACATGTAAACAAAACACGAACGCACGAAAATGCGTGCGCGTCGTCCCTCCTTTTTACGGAGCACTATTCTAATTTAACGAACTAGTTCGCTAAATTGATCACTCAATAACGGAGAAAAATCCTTCCGCTAAATCGCTCCTCCGTTATATCGAGGATTTACTGTAGTTCAAGAATATATGAACTGATGTACAGGGTGTTTCAGGTCGACCCTAGAAATACCAAAATACCAAAATTGGCGGAATTTGTAGTTTGTATCTGGTATTTGATATTTGATATTTTGGTATTTTGGTATTTCTAGGTTCGACCTGAAACACCCTGTATATTAATATAGACTAAGAATATATAAAAAGTTATGTTAGGGTGATATATTCTTTAAGAAAATAAGGTAGGCTATATTAACTGGATATTTTATTTGAGTGACTTAAGTAACATTTTATATTGTTAAGTAAAATTTATTTAAATTGCTTATAAGTAACATAATTTAAATTAGTTTTAGATTAAAATACATGAAGTAAAACTTGCAAACAACGAAGTTTTTCATCAATACTGTTAGTGATATAACTGTAAATTTAGTCATATTAACTGTAATAATATTCATGAGTTATGGAATGGGAATTTTAGGAAATATGAAGAAATAGCGTGGTATAATATAGTATAATATAACAGCGTAGCATAGTTTATCAGCATAGATGTCATGAAAACGTTGAGTAATAAATATTCTTAAGATATTTTGTTGACAAAAATGTGATGGTCCAAATCTATGTCTTCAGCGAAGTAAAGGAAAACGACTTAGCTATTTTTAAAATTAAAACCCATCTTGTTTATGGTTCGAAACCATGTAGAACCTTGATCATTGCTTACTATAATTGGGAATAGTTTTATACAAAGTAATACAAAGGAATACAAAGGAATACAAATATTCTTGGAGAATATCATATTACTGGTTATGAGATATTTGCAGAGACGTCAACCTTGAAGTATGAAAATCCGTGAGATTTCTCAATGTGCCTCATTTTGATAACCGGAAACATCCCACATAAGGGAGTTTGAGACATTTTATCCGATTTTATTATTATTAGTATTATTATTATTATTATTATTATTATTATTATTAATGAGACCGTGAGATAGACTTAAAATCCGTGAGAGTTGACATGTCTGTGTTTGACAATGATAGAACAGAAATAAGGGACGGTGGTACAGTACCATACGTTCAGTCACTTAAAATCCATAATTAAAAACATTGCGGAAATTGATAATATAAATGCGACGTTTGTTGAAATTAAAGACAACTCACGGAAAAAATTAATTATAGATTTAATATATAGGCCTCCCTCTCAGACTGTCGATAGTTATAACAGACTTCAGGAACTAATTTTGGGTCAATCCCAGAATAGGCACCTGATGTACCTCAATCCCAGATGAAGCACCTGCGTTCAACCTCAATCCCAGAATAGGCACCTTGCATGGAATTAAATTAAAAAAACCTGATGATTACAAAATTTATTGTTTATACAAAGTTTATTACAAATGTAATAAAGGCAAAGTTATAAAAGGTTTAAAGTGGTTTAATGAATAAAGAAAAATTTTAGATATTATAAATTCCTGCAATATGAGCCCGAATGTTTCTGAATCCATCTGAAGCAAATCTATCTTGCCACATAAATTGGTATAGATATAGGTTAGGTTAGGTTAGAGTTGATTTTTTCAAATATTGATAAAAACAATGAAATTATATCTCTAAAAACTGTTTATATTTTTTTCTCCTCAATCCCAGATTAAGCACCTAAAAATGATTTCAGGTGCCTATTCTGGGATTGATCCCTAATTTTTTTATGTAAGTAGCGAACATGATGCGATAATTATGGGGGATCTTAATTTACCTTGCAGGATTGGGGTGGTCCTTTATAGTTTAATTCCGGTCGTCGACTCTACGAGGGTTTGCTCGAAAGTTAACTTTTTCAAATGGTCAAGGAACCCACTGGAGAACGCAATATTCTAGATTTAGTTTTAAGTACAGACCTAGACTTAATTGATAATATCTCTGTACGAGATTACTTCTTCACCAGTGATCATAGGCAAAAATAACATTTAAACTTAAAATTAATGTTCATAATTTGGAGAGCCTGGAATACATTTTGGATTTTAAAAGAGTTAAATTTCGTGACGTGAAACTGCAACTTTCGACCCATAATTGGGATGAGGTTCTATCGCGCGATGATATTAATGGCACACGGACTTCTTTTTATAATTATTTAAAACGTTTAGAATCGAGCAATATCGCAATACATAAAAAGAGACTGGCAAAATCTGTTCAACCTAAATGGTGGAATGCTGAAATTAAAAGTAGTTTAAAGTTAAAAAGAAACGCGTATTTCATATTTAAGGAAACAAATAATTCGTCCGATGAAAATGCTTACAAGCTCTTGAGAAGGCAAAGTAAAAAGTTATTAGAAAAAGTAATAATTGTAAAGAATAAAAAAGTAGCTTCGCGGACTACTGGTCCACTCACGGACGAAAACAACGACCAAATTTACGATGACTTACAAATGACGAAAATTTTAAATAACTTCTCTTCCGTCTCCACCAACGAAAATATGAACAATATTTCCGTTCCTGTAATCATACTCAGTGATGATCATTTAAAGCTTCACGACTTTACCATTAGTGAAACTGAAGTACTCTCGGCCATAGGTAAAATTAATCCTGATAAAACTCAAGGTCCAGATAAGATCTACTCTAGGGTACTTAAAGGAATGAACTGCGCAATAGTCTGTCCTCTCACATATATATTTAATAATAATAATAATAATTATTATTATTATAATAAATCGTTACAGTCTGGAGGAGTTCCGTTCGATTGAAAATTTGCAAACATTAAACCAATGTTTAAAAAAGGAGACAAATTGCTTCTGGGAAATTATCGTCGAATTAGTCTGACTTCAGCGATTGGTAAGCTTACGAAGACGATCGTTCGGGACAAAATAGTTGATCACTCGGAAATTAATAAGTTAATCAAAGATTCTCAACACGATTTTCGACGTAATCGTTCTTGTCTTACTGATCTGCTCGATTTCTTAATGATATTGTAAATACATTTGACGAGAGCAAAACAGTAGATATTATATATTTCGATTTTCAAAAGACGTTTGATAAAGTGCCATATAGAAGATTATTAAACTTCATTCCCACGGAAATGATGGTAACGTTTCCAAATGGATTAAAAATTGGCTTAGTGGACGTAAACAAAGAGTAGTCATTAATGGCAAAGCGTCTAACTGGGAAAGTGTAACTAGCGGCGTGCCTCAAGAATCAGTTCTGGGACCAATTCTTTTTATTATTTATATCAATGACATCCACACGGGAATTAAAAGTATAATTTCAAAATTTACGAATGATACCAAACTAGGGAGACGAACAAAATCAGCGGAATAACGTTTGCAGATTCAAGATATTAATAACTAAATTACTCGAGAGTGGCAGGAAATTTGGCAAATGAACTTATTTACGTAAATGAAAAGACGTTGCATATCGGTAGAAACAATGTCAAAGAAAAGTATTTTATGCGCGACAAGACACTAACAAGTGTTACGGAAGAGAAGATGTAGGTTGTTGTCGACACTCTTAAACTGAATAAGGAATGTATCGACGCAGTCAGAAAGGCAAATAAAATTTTAGGATTTATTGGTAGATAATTTGAATTTAAGTTGGAGAAAACAATGCTAACATTATATAATTCATTAGTACGCCCCCACCTGGAATACTGCGTTCAGTTCTGTTCCCCATATTTACGACAGGACATAGACAGAATGGAGAGAGTGTAGCGACGGGCTACTAAGATGACTCCTGAACTTAGAAACAAACTATACGCTCCCCGTTTAGAAATGTTAAATTTAGTCTCACTTGTAAAAATGTGTATTCGAGGAGATTTAATGCAGGTGTTTAAAATGACTCAAGGTTTTGATAATGTAGACGCCAAAAAATATTTCACTTTGAGAAATGCAGAGAGAACTCGCGGTAATGGTCTCAAATTAGTGGGTAAACATTTTAATTCTAATGAAGTTAAACTTTTTGGATCTTTTCCGTTTGACTGCCGCCATTGAAACATAAGAGGTGAGTGCCCCCAGCCTTCTTTACTTAGCCTTATAAGGCTAACTAACGAAAATATCACGACCTAACCTAACCAATCGTTAGGTCAACTGTACGACCATGACGATTGGTTAGGTTAGGTCGTGATATTTTTGTTAGTTAGCCTTATAAAGCTAACTAAAGAAGGCTGGAGTTTAATTATGTTTCAATGGCGGCAGTCAAACGGAAAAGATCCAACTTTTTTTCAATCGTATAGTTAATTTGTGGAATGGATTGCCAGCCACCGTAGTTCAAAGTAATTTGGTGGAATCCTTTAAAAAGAGACTAGATGCTTATCTTGAATTAACACTAGAAGGACGAAAATTTTGCTTTACCTAGACGTGCGGCAGAGGGTCAAAATGATAAATCATATTTATTAAAAGAATATTAATCCAGAACTTGCAAAATCGGGTCAAATTGACCCGTTCGTCCTTCTCATGTTAAAAACCCACTTAAAAGCATTTGTTAGCGCGAAGAAGTATTGTACAATTTCCACTCGGATTCCTTCCTCTTTACTTTAAAATGTTCACTTTATCTTTAAATTCCTTTCCTTCCTTTCAACCTCTCTTCTCCTCTTTGCTTTAAAACTTTCATTCATCTTTAAATTCTCTTCTTTTAACCTTCCTTCCTTAAACAAAACAGCCTTGTAGGGGCCAGCCGGTCTGTTGCTGTTTGGTGTCCTTGGTATTCCTTTAATAATTAACATATAATAATTTATATTAATAATAGGTAATCAAAAGTTTTCAATATACTTTAATCCTCTTTATAGAATTTATAGAAGAACTTTTAATATATAATGCGTTATAAATTTCTCAATAACTTATTGCTGAAGGAGACAATGGAAATTCCAAATCAGTAAATACTCTTATTTATTAATAATTCTCAATATTACCAAATAATAGTACTCATTCGGAATAATTCAGTATATATTGATTTCAAATTAATTTACCCGTTCTTAGATAATTAATTTTCTCGTGTTGTATTGAAATAGTTATTTATTGTTGTGAATTTAACCTTAGAAGATTTTGAAACTTTAAAACCTTCTGGGTTTAACCTTTCAAATTTAATGAGAAACTATGCGGAATAGCATGTTTAAAGGTTTGGTTTCGAATTAATAATGAAATAACTTCGTCACAAATATAATTAGTCATTTAAACTAACTATAAAACAATATTAGAATAGCTGTCCCGTGGAAGGTTTTCTTTTCGTACAGGGTGTCCACAATGTCATGTCACCTTAGTAAAATACTAACTGATTTTTGTTTTTCTTTCGGACCCATTTGAAATATGTGATAGCCGCAACTATACGATTGAACAACGCATATTGGGGATCACCTGAAGAAGATCAGGGCCCCTATGTATTCTTGTTTTTTGCTTTACAGTACCAAATATAATAATAAATTAAAGTGAATGCCCGGTTAGGTCAAATGTATGCCCTTGACGATTGGTTAGGTTAGGTCGTGATATTTTCGTTAGTTTTAACGAAGATATCATTTGGTAATTGAGGCTGGGGGCCCTGATCTTCAGGTAATCCCATATTGGCTAGTACCTGAGTCCATGAGCGACCACGCAATCACAAAACCATTGAAAATATTCGTGCAGACTTTCAGGGCCGATTCAGTGGTGCAGCTCCTCAAAAAATATATTATCTATGTTGATGATTAAAACAACTGTGCCACATTAATATAACGATTTTTTCCTTAGCTTTTTTT
The DNA here is from genome assembly GCA_023014485.1 of Bathynomus jamesi. Classification (NCBI taxonomy): domain Eukaryota; kingdom Metazoa; phylum Arthropoda; class Malacostraca; order Isopoda; family Cirolanidae; genus Bathynomus; species Bathynomus jamesi. The sequence continues at coordinate 281,045 of JAJOZX010002370.1, forward strand.
CCACAACGGTACTATCACATCATCGGGAGTCGAACCTCCACCCTTAAGCCTAACCTACAAACTATCCTTGGATATAGAGTATTGTAACTTAACCTACCTAACTTACACTGTATCTCTCGTACAACTGCGCAGTCCCAAGAGTAACCTACTCACACACACACACCATCCTCTCCTGATATATATATACAGTATATATAATTTAGTGGTGGACCGGATATCCGCATCCGCACTTCTGACTGCGGATGTTATGCGGATATTACCTCTAATAAATTATGCAATTTACAATTAAATTAGCTTATAAGGGAGCTTATAAGGCCCAGTCATGCACATTTCATGTAAAGTATTAATTATTAATGAACAAACAAATACATAAACTCTTGAGAAAGTTATTATTTTTATCATAATGAAAACATTAATATTAATTTTAATTCTTATGCATTGCCTGCCATAATAGTAATATCACGAAATTTGAAAAATTATGTCATTGAAATTAAAGATCCGCATCCGCAGATGTTGAAAAACTGACATCCGGTCCACCACTAATTATATATATATATATATATATAACGAAAGGTTTTATATATATGACCTCGTTAACCTCGTTGATGTTTCGTGTGTTGGTTTCTCTTCACACGAAGGTCAAGCTGGTGGCTCCATCTCTAGGCCTGGCTTGGTGGAGCAGCGAGTTGCTCTCTTGCGCTCTCCATCGCACATAGCCAGGTACACCTGGCTCATCTGGTACCGTCCTGAGAGAGGCATCTAGTCTTCTTTTGAAAACTTCAACTTTGACCCCTGTAACGTTTCTGAGGTCCTTTGGAAGCTGGTTAAAAGGTCTTGGCCCCCTGACAACGAAGCTATTTTCCTTCAGTGTTGAAGCGGTCCCTTGTCGGGCCTTAAATTTGGGAACACTACACATTCTGCCTTTCCTATTTTCCAGTGTTCTTTGAATGGTAATTGGGTTTAGTTTGAGATTTGGTACCAGTTTTTCGGTCATTTTCCATATGTAGATTATGGTATACCTCTCTCTTTTTCTTTCCAGGGAGTACAGATTTAGTTTACGTAGTCTTTCCTAGTAGTTGAGTTCTTTGCAGCCATCAATCTTGGCTGTGAAATGTCTCTGCGTTTCTTCTAGTCTATTAGTTTCTTCCTTTTTATATGAGGACGTCAGAACTGAGCAGTATTCAAGTTTTGGTATGATCAGTGTTTTTAGCAGGAGAATCATTACTGTCCTGTCCCTTCTTCTGAACGTTCTTAGTACCTGTCCCGCGACTCTTTTTAATTTGTTTATTGCTATCTGATTTTGTGTCTCGAATTTCGCATCATTGGTCATTATTACCCCCAAATCGATCGCTTCCGTGCTTCTCTAAATTTCCTGTCTATCTGGAGCATAATATGCAGTCTAAGTTCCTCATTTGTACCATGTCTCAAGACCTGAAATTTCTCGGTGTTAAATGTTATGTTGTTGTCTTATGACCATTTGTATATTTTGTTCGTGTCCCTCTGCAAGGCCTCCACCTCATTTGAATCGCTGATTTTTCTGCTGGTCTTTTTATCGTCTACAAAGGATGTTACTACACTGTTGCTGTTTACTCCACTGTCTATGTCTGTTAGCATGATAATGAACAGGATTGGGGCTAGTACTGGATCTGGTGGTACTGAGCTGCGTACCTCCTATTCTGATGATGATATACCTTGAATCTTGGCGACCTATAGACGTTCTCTGAGGAAGTTGAAGATCCATTTTCCCACTTTGTCAGTTATTCCCATATATTTCATTTTATGTGCTATTTCATTTGTCGAAAGCTTTAACAAAATCTGTGTATATGACATCGTAGTTTTCATTGCCTTCCAGTGCATCTACGATATTGTTATGATGCTCTATAAGTTATGAAAGGCATGATCTTCCTGATCGGAATCCGTGCTGATTTTCGTTGAATCTTTCCAGTGTCTCCAAGAAATCATAGATTTTCTCTCTAACTATTCTTTCAAATACTTTGGTGAGTTTGGACGTTCTTTGCTTGAGATCTATCCCTTCCTTTATATATTGGGACAATGTTTGCACTTTTCAAGATGCTCAGTATTTCCCCAGTGTCTAGGGATCTTCTCCATATCCAGTATAAGGGTGTAGCTATTTCATTTTTACAGTTTTTATTCAATAATGCGTTCCAGTTGTCCGGACCTGGAGCTGAATGTGGTTTCATTTGCCATATAGCTCTCACTACATCTTCTGGGTTAAAATCAAAATCTGTGATACACTCTCCTTGCAATTTCGCTTCAAAGAATGCATCTATGTCAGGTATCGCTTTGTCAGTTTTTGGGAGTCTGAATAATGATTCATACTGGGCTCTCAATGTTTTAGATATTTCTTTTAGATCGTCCGTTAGTTCATTATTTCTTTTCCTTTAGGCCCCGATAGTGGCACGCGTTTTTGTTTTCCTTTTCGCATAGCTGTAGAAGTATTTTGGATTTTTCTTTATTGCTTCTACCGCCTTTTCCTCTTCACTCTCTGTATGGTCCTTAATCAGGGTTTGTATTTCCCTATCGATACCCTCCAGTTTTTCTTTTATTACTTTCCTGGCATTCTTATTTCCGCAGTTGGCTAACTTCGCCTTCACTCCTTTTACTTTTGCGGAATGTTCTTCTCTTTTGCCTCTCTAGCCAGTTCCTCTTTCCTTTTAGCTGTGATTTCGTTGCATATTTTTCTAAAATTCTGTCTTTTCTTCCAAGGTTGTTAGCATTTCTTCAGTTGTTTTATTCTCTAAAACTGTGCTTCACTCTATTTGGGCCATGTGTGATCTGATTTCTTCCCAATTTATAGTGTTGCAGTTTAAGTTAAAGGCTCCACATCTGCTTCTTTCCTGAATATGTGTATTGTCTTTTAATGTTGTCGTCATATTTGTTGATATCTCGAATAAGGTGTGGTCTGAGATAATAGTTGGGGTTATTTTTAGATCAGCAATCAAGTTCGTGTTATTCGTAAATACCAGATCTAAGCAGTAATTTTTTCTGGTATTTTTTGTTATCTCCTGTGTCAGCATAAGCTCATTTGTGAGAGCCATCAACATTTTTGCTTGCTCCTGGTCTTCTCTTGTGCCCTCCTTGTCCTGGTGATATATATATATTATATATATATATATATATGTGTGTGTGTGTGTGCGTGTGTGTGTGTGCGTGTGTGTGTGTGTGTAAAAATGAACAATGAATAATTCCTACATTCATATAATTCTTATATTCATTCATATAATTCTTATGTTCATTCGTATAATTCGTATATTTATATAGCTTTATATTCTTATGTATGTTTATATTCATATATTCATTTTGACACAGAGTCCAAAGTCGCATAACGCTGACACGAGTTTGGATAAAACTTTTGATTTGCTTCCTATTTTATTTCCGCTGAATAATTGGTGAATTATTTCTTTTTAAATTACTTAATCATCTTTAGATTTAGCTTAATAATGCAATCTTGTTAAATTTTGCAATGTTCATTTCCTGTACAGTATACATTCTCTCTTCGTTGTAAAAGCTGAAGTCATGTCCTGCTTAACGTTTAATTCTAAATCTTAAGCATTTAATTTTTGTTCATACGCATGTTAATTGTAATTTATAATAAAAGGCATAGTTCAATTTCCATTTTTAGTTAACTCGGCAGATCATGATAACATCAGATCTGTCAAACATGCGATTTAAAATAAAACTATGACTTGCTCTTCAAATATCTTGCTTCTCAGTCTAGACATTGCTACAGCTAAAATCTTTACCTTGTTTTAAAATATTTTTGCGAAACAAATCAGCCTATTGAGACAGATCGGCACTGAATAATAATGACGTCAGTAAAAATGTCAGTATATAAGCCCATAAAATTTCTCCAATATTCATTCTGATTTTAAATGATCTGACTTAGAAGCTGAGCATTACCTGCAACACTTTAGCGGTAGACTACAGTAAGAGAATATCTTTGTCTTCTCCTTCGAGCCTTGCTCTCTTCCGAGAACTTAGCCTTAAATAAAGAAAAATAATTTCCCGATACGTTATAAGAAGAATCGGGGAACCTTCAGAGAATATAGTCAGCCTCACAGAATCCTCCGATCCACTACAAGAAGAAATCGGAGAGTAGTATAAGAGAAACTTCTGCGATTCCCTATACGATACCAGATACTCCAGAGTAACAAATCCGTTGCTGCCACCTAACCAGAACCCCCGTCAACTTCGAACCGCCCAAGGCCATAGACAGCGGGGTTAATATATATATATATATAAATATATATATATATATATATATATATATATTCCTATCCACCTTTTTGTATTTTATAAATGAGAAATTAAAGTCTCTGCGGATCATTATATTGGGGGCTGAGGGGTTTATGGCCTTTATTAGGTTTCTGATATCATCAATGCCCTCCGAGAATTTTTCAGTTAGAGCGTTTGGAGGTCTATAGATGACTATCATTATCACGTTCAGTTTTTCTTTTTTCACTGCATGGAGTTCCACAAAGCTCTTTGATTTACTTATAACCGTCTCTGTCATATGACCTTCATGTACATATATAGCACAGCCACCTTTACGTCTCGCTGTTTTATAAGTTGAAACCGTCGATATTTATCTCTTTCTTATCAATACTGGACAATGTTCGCAGTTTTCACAATTTCCTTGGCAATCCTTAAGATGAGTTTCTGCGAGGCATGCGATGTCCGCCCTTGTTTCGTTCATTAATCTTTTCAGGTATGAAGCTTTGTTGAGTGATTGGTTTGGTCTTACTCCTTGAATATTAGCCAGTACAATATTTATGTTGTTTGTTTTGCGTTGTCCTTTGTGCATTTGAAGTTTGTTTTCCTTTGGTATCGTTTGTTTCGTTTCCCTATGGTCCTCCAAGAGAGATCCGTTTCAGCCGACCTGTTCTGGTAGCTTCTTGCCAGGAAGCGGTTTGGCTCGGGGTTTCCAGCTGTGTCAACTGCATGCGTTGTATGACATTTAGCAGCCGTATTGTGTCTGTTATTCCTATTGTTATGTTATTCCTATTGTCCTTTAAACTTTGTCCTTTGGGCTCGTCGGGAGATGCTCATAATAGCATTTTTTCCGTATTTGCAGGTTCCATATTTTGCATTAGTCCTGCGGATGTCCGAGTGTAGAATCTGCATGTCTCCTAATTTACAATGACCATTATTATAGAAGAAATTGCATATTGGGAGATGTTCATATATACACTGTCCTCTTTTATATCTGCAATTATCTTTTATATAATCTCTGCATATAATTCCTTCCCCATATTTACTCGGGGCCTCTGTTTTTTTGCTCCTTATTGGGGGACAGTTTCACTCTGTTTTCTTGATTGCACGCTTGTTTTTTCCTATTTGTGCTATTTGTGCTAATGTCCTTCGTTGCCGCTATACTATCTGTTGCCTGTATGGTTTCGGCCTCGTTGTGTGACGGTATTTGATTTATCATATTTCTACTTCGTTTTTCTTCGTTTCTACTGTTTTCCTCTGTTCTTTATTCACACTTTCTACTTTTATTTTCTTCTCGTAGTCTCTTTCTACTTTAAATACCCTAAAAGAGTTTATTTCGGTTATACAGTTTTCGTACAAAAACTTTATCCCATTAAGTTGCTTTGCGTTCGTTATGAGGGAGATTTTTCATCTTCCCATTCTAGGCATCTGAAATTGCCACCACGCAATTGGCAGATATTGCACCTCATCGCCTTTGCCTCATTTATTGCAGTGTTGCAGATACCACAGAGTTGCAGGAATTTATTTACTGTTTCCATGTTACTGATAGAGGATAGCCGCCGGTGCACAAAACTGACTCAAAAAGGGTATTATGGGAAGTATTGGGTAGGGGTTGACTCAAGCTGAATGAGGGAAAGTATTCTCCGTTACTTCGGGGAATGGGAGATGTAGCACGTTGTATACTTCTCACTGATTGCTGCTTGTGACTGTGGCCGCAGGGGATAATTGGGGGTATTTGTAGGAATTTCGATGGGCAGCTAATTTCCTTCACAAAAAACACTCGGAAAATCCTGTATCGATTAATTCGCTTTGTTTTTGCTTACTCTTTTTGACATATGCCGCGGTTTTACTTCTTAAAGAGAAATACCACTATGCACTATAAATTAACTCAAAATATCGGCACCGTTTGAAACTGATTAACTGCAGGATTTTTACTGTAATAACGCTTTTATTCAGACTTCGATCAAAACACGTGTAACCGTCACACCAGGAAAACAATATATATATATATATATATATATATATATATATATACAGGGCGTCCCAAAAAAATGTATACACACTTTAACAGCTGATAGCTCAATTGATGTTTCTTTCTTTCCAAGTTAAACCCATTAGAATCAATAATGGCAGTCAGACTAAGCTTTGAACAAAGGAAATTCATTCTAAAATGCTACTGGAAGTGTGAAAACGCAGTTGAAGTGCAAAGACAGTTTAGGAGGGAGTTTCAAACAGATCCACCAACGCGACTTACCATCACTCGAATTAGAGATAAGTTTGAAGCCGATGGAACTGTTCAGAATGTCCACAAGAAGCGTTCCGGAAGACCACGGACATCGACAAGCCCCACAAAGCAAGAAAGAGTACTGGAAACGTATCACCAAAGTCCAAGAAAATCTGTGTGGCAAGCGAGTCGTGAGGTAGGAATTTCAGAATCGTCTGTCCAACGCATTTTGAAGCGCTGTCAATGGAAAAGTTACATTCCAAGATTAGTCCATGCTATTAATGAAGATGATCCGGACTGAAGAGTGGAGTATTGCGAGTGGTACTTGGCACGATGTGGATGTGGATTGGACGAAGGGGTTTCGTAGAATACCCTCCGCGTTCACCGGACCTCACACCACTAGACTTTTTTTTATGGGGATACTTAAAAGACAAAGTCTACGCTATAAAACCTGCAACAGTCGCTGAATTGAGAGCAGCCATTGAACGAGAATGCACACAAATACCAAACGAAATGTTTCGTGATGTTTGCGATTCCATTGCTTCGCGTTATCAGCAGTGCCTGGACCAGAACGGACGTCAGTTTGAAAACAGGCGTTGACAAAACAATTAAATAATGTCTGTAGATTCTATTACATTTTGAAAATGAAATGTATTTTAATAAACATTGCCTTTATAAGTATTTAAAGTGTGTATACATTTTTTTGGGACGCCCTGTATATATATGACGTCATATTATGAACTTCAACGGGTCACCATTTTATCAGGAATAAAAACACTTCAAATCGTGCGTCGAACCCTTCTGCAGTATTTCCCTCATAAGACGTAATTGTTGCCATTCACCTTTTGTAACTTATAGTAGGCTTTATTGATAAGGATACCATAACTCAAATGTTATGCACAGAAAAAATACATGCCGTCGAATGATGCCAAGTACTTCTGCGAGTGATAGACAATATATGCATATTGACGCAGCTGGGACCGGTCATATATATATATATATATATATATATATATATATATATGAAAAATCAAGTCAAACATGTTATTATATTCTTCACAAAAATATATCCAAACCTAAAAACTACAGCGATTACTACAAGATCTAATAACCTCTTACGTACTCAATCAACCGCTGAAACTGGGTTTTAAAACTTACAAAGAATGTTTATATTCAGAATTAACTCAAACAAATCTCTTAACATTTTATCACATATTTATGCCTGAATATATCAGGTTGTAACATAAATTCTGCTCGATTAGAAAACGGACGATAGATAATAGAATAACCTCAAGATAATGCGAAATAGTTTTAGAAATGTTGCAAAATACACGCGGCGACAGGTTCGCACATGTTTTATCACGATACAGAATGACTTAGGCTAGTGTAGGATTAGGCTAATGAATATTTTCTCTGGTGTTTTTCATACAGTTACAACGCCACCCCTACGATATTACAGTAATTGAAAAAACATGGAGCCCACGAAAGAGTGTATTCGACATGTGATGTTGTATGAGTTCCATCGTCACTGGGGATGAAAAATGGGTCCTCTATAACAATATTAAGCGTCGACATCAGTGGCTTAGTCGTGAAACAAAGCCTGAACCTCAGCCAAGGAATGAACCCCATCCAAAGAAAATTTTGCTATGCGTTTGGTTGGGTATGCAAGGAATTATTCATTTCGAGCTTCTGCCAGATAACCAAACAATCACAGCTGAAGTCTACTGCCAACAACTCCAACGATTGAAGATGGCATTACAAGAAAAACGTTCTGCATTAATTAATTGCAGAGGTGTTTGCTTAACACGGAAAAATAAATGCGAACAATTATTTGCTGAAAGCGGAAAATTTTATTATAGACGGTCCACCAAACACGCTCTAATACAGTAGGACTGTACGCGTGCCAATGCGCGCTCTAGTGTTTTCTCCTACACTCCAACATTCCCGCATCTCCCTCCCTCTCGCGTCATCCCTCGCGTCACCCTTTGTCTCAGTCCCGCTTACGCGTTAAGTTCAGTGAAGTTGTGTTGGATTGTTTTTGGCGTATTTTGCCGTTGTTTTTCTATTACCCTTAGACAGCAGTATGGCACCAAAACGTAAAGCATCTGCAAGTGATAGTGAAGAGAAGAAAAGTCGTAAGGTTATGACATTAGCCGAAAAAATAAAGATTCTAGATAAGGTGCGTGGTGGTATGAGCATAACATCACTTGGCCGCGAGTATCACGTGAATGAGTCTACCATACGCACCATCCGAAAGAGTGAAGAAAAGATACGTGCTATTTTCATTTAATATACTTTTATTTAGCATATGTAAATATCATTATGTGTATGATTTTATTATGTTCTTATTTCATATACAATATTGGTATGGAAATTCATATATGTGTGAATAAAAAATCTAGGCATCTAAGTATTAATGGGAGACTTTACGCGGCCGCGTTCACGTATCCCCATTTATCCTATAAGGTATTAAGTTTGTCCAACGCGGATTTACCTAACGAGAGTTTACTGTGTGTGTGTATATATATATATACATTCAACTGCAAAGAACACGCAGTATAAATAACGTAAAGAACGACGCTTGTATAGGAGATATTCCGCGCAAGACAAGAGAGAGAGAACGAAACAAATGAAAAAATGAGGTAACCACCTGGGAATCGAACCCGGGATCTTCCGATTGCCGGTCAGACGCGATACCATTACACCATGGACCTCACTCTTCCAAATGCCGTAATTCTTCTACATACTCGCAGAAACCAATGCCCCAAGGGGGCACCTCCCGCATGCCGTAACATTATATACATTCAACTGCAAAGAACACGCAGTATAAATAACGTAAAGAACGACGCTTGTATAGGAGATATTCCGCGCAAGACAAGAGAGAGAGAACGAAACAAATGAAAAAGTGAGGTAACCACCTGGGAATCGAACCCGGGATCTTCCGATTGCCGGTCAGACGCGATACCATTACACCATGGACCTCACTCTTCCAAATGCCGTAATTCTTCTACATACTCGCAGAAACCAATGCCCCAAGGGGGCACCTCCCGCATGCCGTAACATTATATACATTCAACTGCAAAGAACACGCAGTATAAATAACGTAAAGAACGACGCTTGTATAGGAGATATTCCGCGCAAGACGAGAGAGAGAGAACGAAACAAATGAAAAAATGTAACCACCTGGGAATCGAAGAGTGAGGTCCATGGTGTAATGGTATCGCGTCTGACCGGCAATCGGAAGATCCCGGGTTCGATTCCCAGGTGGTTACCTCATTTTTTCATTTGTTTCGTTCTCTCTCTCTCGTCTTGCGCGGAATATCTCCTATACAAGCGTCGTTCTTTACGATATATATATATATATATATATATATATATATATATATATATATATATAATCTTTCAAATATTCGGTGCGATGATTTCTCACTTCACGAAGGTCAAGCTTGTTGCCCCTCCTCTTGAGTTGGTCTGGTGAGGTAAAGAGTTGGCAATTATATTATGAATGTGTAACACCTTTGCAAAATTGTTAAATATCATCGTTTAAATGGCTCTATGTTTATTGATATGAATCACTGTAATAGTTTTATTTTCTGTAATTCTCTCCTTTGAGGTGAGAGACCGCCAAGAGTCATAGCTGCAGTGGTTCAACACTTAATAAATGCAAAAAACTTCACTTTTTTACGTGAAGGTCAAAATATGAGAATAAAAACCCACTCTGTATCCACCCGAGGAGGATGCCAGTGGGCGTCGAAACTGTCGTGGAAATAAACTCTGTCTATTAGAGTGGGTTTTTATTCTCATATTCAACACTTAAGTTGTAACATGGAACTTATTAATACAAAACAATTATATGCATTTATGATGCTGCCTCAATACAAAACATTCTTCGTTTCTAAATAATATTTTTCTCAGTGACTGTTTATTACCATAGCAGTGTTGCTGATCTAGAAATAGCATTTTCTCCGGATCTAACAATGGCATACCAGTAGTTTCAGCTACCGTCCATTTGCCAATTGGAAGATATTCTAAGCAGTGACGTATGAAACCTACAGATATCCATCATTCTGGTAACGTTATAAAGTTATTAAAATTTAATATGCATCAAGACATTGTTTTTTTTTTTTAATTTATAAACCGTCTATATATGTATTTATATATATCAGGTCTTTGTTCTGTCTTTGTTATAACACAAAATAATATCTGAACCTATGTTCAATATTAAATATATATAAATAAATAAATTAATTAATCAATTTGGAATTTGTTCAGGGCGCAATAATACCTAGCAACGGCTCTGTTGGATCAAATGTAGAATTCGGACCCCAGCCTTTTTTAGTTAGCTTTATAAGGCTAACTAACGAAAATATCATGACCTAACCTAACCAATCGTCAAGGGCGTACAGTTAACCTAACGATTGGTTAGGTTAGGTCGTGATATTTTCGTTAGTTAGCCTTATAAAGCTAACTAAAGAAGGCTGGGGTCCGAATTCTACATTTGATCCGCTCTGTTTTTATACATTGAAACTTCAATTCGTTCAGGATGACATGCTTGCCAATACCATGAACACTGTCATCACGCCCGAAGGTTTTTTTAAGTTTTTACAAGACCACTTTTATTCACTTCATTGTTAATATATATCCCCTTCTTGAAATTATATTTAATTATTCATTTATGCTTCCTCAGTCATATGTATACCAAAGTGATGAATGGAAATAATTATGTTCTAAAGATATTTGGCAATGAGTCAACAAACCAATCAGCGCTAAACCCCAGATTCATCTCATAAAATGTCACAACCGTTTGTAGTACACACAACAAATATATGCCAGGTGTCGCTATCTGTTCTCAAGAGTGTCCTACGAATAATGAGCGCAACTGTACTTTATCGACTTTGCGATTTCTCAACATATCCTCATCTGCTCCAGACCAGTTACAAACACGGGAAAGCAGTAATCTGCATGACGAAGAGGTGTCCGTATTCCCGTTTGCACATTCATATTTAACAATCACTGGTGCTCTTCCAATATGTGCTCTACCGCGAAACTGTGATCTACCATATTCCAATACGTGCTCTACCGTGAAACTAGCCTTATAAGGCTAACTAACGAAAATATCATGACTTAACCTAACCAATCGTTAGGTCAACTATACGCCCTTGACGATTGGTTAGGTTAAGTCGTGATATTTTCGTTAGTTAGCCTTATAAGGCTAACTAACGTACCTGCTGCTAATCCGAATAATCTAAGGTAGATCACGTATCGGAATGAAATTTTAAGGTAGAGCACATATTGGAAGAGCACCCAATCACTTTCCCGAAGTAAAGGCTCAATTATTGATAATTAATAGGTATATATTCTAAAATTAATTATAAAAGAGAGAGTAAATTTCTATTCGGAATTACAGCTTCAAACCATTTTTGTTATTGATGTCCTTGAAATTTTCATCATGTATTTTAAATCTATTTTAATTTAATTTTAAGTTGAAATTCATTATTGAATTCAGTGATTAAATTTCGAAAATACTTTGTTATCTATGAATGGGTTGCAGATGCCTATTGCAATTGTTCATCCTGATCCACTAATAATAATTTCAGTTTATTAAAAATGAACCGCTAATAATAATAATTCCAGTTTATTAAAAATAAGACAATACAAAAATGTCGCGTATGTAGTTCTTTCAAACATATACTGTAGTTAATAATAAATGTTCAAAGTATGCAATATATTTGTACAATAAATCTAGATTAGAGAACGTTCAATATTTATATATATAGAAAAAGGAAAGGCGTAATATACTATTTGACAAAATAAGAGGTCAAAGGGTGTCGAGAGATAGGGAGAATATTGGACGCAAAAGACGAAAGAATGTGAGAATGCCCGACAATGAATACAAAAGACAGACAGATAAAAGAAAGTACGTAATAACTATGGGTATGGTAATGATACGGGAATGATAGATTCCATGACGATAGATTTAACGATTATGATAATAACTACTATCATCCTGGATATAGATAAAACAATGATAGACTCTACGATCACGGATTTAATGATTACGATAATAAAGATATAAAAGGCAAGACCGCAGTACAGTTTATTTTTACGGAAGACCGAAATTCGAATGATCGATGTGATCGGTATCGCGGAACAGAATATTCGTATCAACAATTATATGGAAATTTTTTTTTAAAAATTCAGTGTAGATGGAAAAAATGTGAAGAAAAATGTAAATATGGTATTCATTCATTGTACTGTCCCAAATGTGAACGACTAGCACTTAGGTGCCATTGAGCATTTTAATTGCACACATATTAAGGAAAAAAATCATTACATTCTAGTTCATTTAAACAATTTCGTAATGAGTGTGAAGAAGTAAACCACCTAAAACACATTCTCAACATCCTTCATAAGTTGAATCCATAAAAGAAACCTTATTCTGTTGTTATTTGAAAACATTTTTTCATCAAATCAGGTAAAATCTTATTCAATTTCAATACCTAGTTTTTGCATGAATATAAAAATAATTTAATTACCCTTCTGTTATGAAAATTATATACAGGGTGTCCCGTAAGTCTGGACCCATAGGGAAAAATAATAAAATTACAAAATAGTCCAAAAATTTATTTATAATATATTTTTTTATTATTTTTATTATTATTTTTATTATTTTTTTATTATGATCTTACTCCGCTGGAGTTTTATTTGTGGGGCCACTTGAAAGCCAAAGTGTACGAGGTCAAACTTCAGAACATTTTCCACCTTAAAGCACGCATTGTGAAGGCGTGTCAAGAAATTTCTGCGACTGTGATTCAGAAAGTGCTGTCGCAGTGGAGATTGCGTCTTCAACTATGTGTGCGACACAACGGCGGACACTTTGAACAGATTATGTAATAAATTTTTGGACTATTTTGTAATTTTATTATTTTTCCCTATGGGTCCAGACTTACGGGACACCCTGTAGTACAAACGTAACCAAGTAACAATTCAGTGTACTACTGTAATGTAATGTACTAATGTAATTCGGTTGGTATTATAGTTTATATAATATTTCGTAGTTTTCTTTGAAAAGTTTTCAAATGAGTTTACAACTTGGTCGGTTTTTGGATATTAACATAATATAACAATTGGTTGATTTTGCTTCAAAAAGCAACTCATCCACTGATGAGTATTGCTGTGTAAGTGTCCTATAACATATTTATGCAACAGAACCACTACAATCCTTAGTTCGTATATGGCATGTTTTTAATATGTATTTGCATATGGTACTGTAACAAATATTTTATCATAGAAGGACTTAGAAAACAAGCTTACGCGCACATAATTAGGTATTAAAACTGAATAAGAAATCACGAGATTTGATGAACAAATTTTGTTTTCAAATATCAATTGAATAAGCTTGCTTCATAGATTTCTTAAGTTTGAATTATACTTGCTTAAGAATCTCCTAAGCGAGTGTAACTCAAATTTACGAACATTCCTTAATTAGTTGAATCTATGAAAAAAACTTTATTCAGTTAATATTTGAAAAAAAAAAATCTTCATCAAATCTAATAACTTCTTATTCAGTTTCAATATATATTTGTTTGGGTGTATTTGCTTAATATGCAATGAATGAGTCATATTTAGAATAACCTATACACTATATTAATCCTGATGTAACGATGCGTCGAGACAATTTTCAAATATACATATTCAATCAGGATCAAGAAAATGAAATAGAACATATATTGATTATGGTAATTTAGTTTTCTGTGAGGAGCGCAAAGTTGCTGAGAAATGTGAGATTAAATATGAAATATATATTGAAAATAAAGAAAATGAAATGGAAGATAGACTGAGAAAAGTTAACAAGATGCGTGATTTAGTTTTCAGTGAGGAGCACAAAGAGTCACTTGTGTTTCACAGAAGTGTTGATTGTGAATTCAAATATTTGAATTAAAATTACGAGATTTGTACCAAAAAATGTCTTAATATAAATATACAAAAAAGAAAAAGTACACGAACGAATAAAAATCAATCCAATTAATTATAAAACGGGATTTAAGGCTAATGAAATTTAACTAAAATAGTATCGTAAAAACTAAATATTGTGACTTCTTTGAATTCTTTATTTCTTTTATTTTCTGTCAAAAATGTTGACGGTAATACCGGATAATACTTACTCTTTGGTAAGGAACCCGGTAGTGGACAGATCCCTTACGATAACTTCATGAAATTTATCTACGGTGTATATATACATAACCAAATTTAAATAAGCAAATAGGGAGCCGTTAAATGAAAAACTTTCACAACTTTTGACAGTTGTCGGTCAACTGACGCATTATAAATGAATCGATTTTTACACTCTCACCTCACAAAACACAATTATAATCTTCATATATCCTCTTACTGAAACATTCGTGTTATAATTATTATATTTATTTTAAATGCTTTTTTTCCTCTACCTAAATTCGGTAAGTTCTATAGAGACGCATCTCTGAGTAAGAGATTGCACTCGGTTTCAAATTTGGTTAAGACACGGATGACATGTAGTACCGTATGGATGTACGATTAAGTATTTGAGTATGTATTCGTGTTTTTGTTATGAGCATCGAATCTTTACTAGAACATCAAAGATACGAGTATATAGATATATGAATATCAAAGATATAAATAATAGTTGGGAATTACCAACATACACAAGGGCTTCCTGTAAACAACTTTAACCCTTTAACTCCGATCGTTGCCTTATGGCAACATGAGCTTGACAATCGATTTTCAACCTTACAATCTATATATTAAAAGTTATTTTGGCTTAAACAGGAAAAAAATTTAAAATACAAATTTCATAATTCATGCATGAAACGGTTAAATAAGTTTAAGACCAAGTGTATGAAAGAGGTCTGCAAACAGAATAGGATATTCGGACATTTTATTTCATAATATTAATGACAAAGGGCTCGAAGCCACGTAAAGGGTGAACAAAATGGAAAGTTTTTCTTATTTCACAATAACGGTTCAAATTGGTGTCTTGTTTTGGGACCTTTTTCTTGTTACAGGTAGAATACCACATAATGGCTAATATGAAAGTGAGTTACACTCCTGAGGAAAAGGCCTCTGCGGAGGCCTTTTCCTCACGAGCGTAACTCACTTCCATTTTATATATATATATATATATATATATATATATATATATATATATATATATAATATATATATATATATATATATATAATATGCTTTTAGTGTTCACTTTCGATTTTTAAATAAGATGTTAAATGAATAACCTTGATTCTATTTTCTTTAACTAGTTATTTGTTAGCCGTCCGTCTAATGGCTTGGGTGGTTCGAGGTTGACGAGGGTTCTGATTAGGTGGCAGCAACGGATTTCTCACTCTGAGTTAGCTGGTAGCGTGTAGGGAACCGCAGTAGTTTCTTTTATACTACACTCCGATTTCTTCTCGTAGCGGATCGGAGGATTCTGTGAAAACTTATTAAATTATCTGACGGTTCCCGATTCTTCTTGTAGCGTATTGGAGAAGTTAGAGAGGTAAAACTGGTCTCAGACTTAAGACTGACTGATTTCTAACGTTACTGCTTCTTGAAAATGCTGTTATTTTAACAACAATACTCTTGGAGAATACGGACTCAAGGGTGAAGTAAAAATATCTTTTACTGACTTTAACTGCTTCTAGATATTACAGGTAGTGCTTTCAGCCTCTAGGTCAGATTAGGCAAAACAGAATAATAATCTGGAAGATTACAATAGTTTATATATGATTCAAATTGGTGACGTTATTATTTATTATTTAATGTTGACCTCTTTTTTTATTCTCAATAGGCTGAATTCTTTTGCAAAATATTTGAAGATAAAGGCAAATTTTTGCTGTAACAGCATAGTGAGAGATAAGCAAGATATACGAAGATGAAGGCACATTTTTCACTTAAACAGTATATTGACAGATCTGATGTTATCATAATTTGCCGAGTTAACTAAAAATGGAAATTGGAATGTACATTTTATTATGGATTAAAATTAAACATGCATATGGGCAAAAATTAAATGCTTGAAATTTAAAATTACGTGTTAATTTAGAGTTTCGGCAAGATATGACTTCATCTTTTACAACTAAGAGAGAATGTATAAACAAATTAATATTGCAGAATTTAACAAGATTAGATGATTAAATGAGAAAAATAATTAATAAATGAGAAGATATAATTGAACTGGAAATTACTTTAGCAAAAATTAAATGATGAAAGAGAAAAAAATTAAAAATTAATTTATTCTCGAAGCTCTACACGAATATTATGTACAGTAGCATGTCATATATATATATATATATATATATATATAATATGTTAAACACAGACCGTGGTCTCAGGGGACCATTCTGAGTTTGTGTATATATATATATATATATATATATATATATATATATATATAACTTTTTTGTTTACTTACTCCTCTGTGTATTTATTTTCTTCATTTATTCTTTTCTTTCCTATTTAATTATTTTTGTTTTATATATATTTTTTATATATATTTTGATTTAAGGTAATTTAATTTAAATACTTTAACCTTAACACAATATATACAGGGTTTATCACATTATGTTTCATAAATTAGTATACATATTCAGGACGTCAAAGCGAACCAAAAAAGTTCCTATGAACATAAATCCACATAAATCTACTTTGTTTCCGAGAACGATCCAATTAAAATGAAAATCATTAAAGTTTATCAAAGTCGTAGTTGTGTGGTTGTTTAGATAACTATTTTTCTTTTGTTTTGATAGTAGTTTGTTTGTCGTCATTTTAGAAACCAAAAATTATCCTTTATTTCGTGTGTCACTCTCGTGTAATGTTACAAAGCGTTATCGAGCAGTATTCTTTTGTTTATGCGAGAGAAGTTAATAACATAAATGAATTGTGGCAACGTGTTCAAGATTGTTCAGAAAACGCAACCATGTAAGTGTTTCGAACGTATACAGCAAAATTTTGAATTTTGAAGCATATACTCCGATGCGGGGAAACCATTTTGAGCACTTGCTCTAAAATAAACTTTGATAAATTTTAATGACTTTCATTTTAATTGGATCGACCTCGGCAAAATATCACTGTATCTCGGAAACGAAGCGATTGCGAATTTATGTTCATAGAAACTTTTTTGTTCATTTTGACGTATACTAATTTATGAAACATAATTTGATAACACCCTGTATACGATATACTATTAATGATTCCCCGTATGCACTCTCATATACTGTTTTTAGCTAATGAATGTAAATGTGGTTTTACTTAAATGTTGTCATAATTTCCAGAATAATTCTTCAGCACTAAACCTCCCTTTTCCAAATGATTGGTTATAAAAACAGAATATTCGTTTGGATCCCCCCCAAATAAAAACTTATGTAACCCCCTTTACTCAATTTATCTATAAAAGAACATATAGTTTGACTAGGTTTTGGGAATTACTTACTCGAAATGCGAATGGCAAGAAAGGAGGTAACTAAAGAACGCTCTCTACCTCGCTAGTTTAATTGTTATATACAGAAAATAAAAAAGTCAAACCTTCAACAACTCTATTAAACACAACCGATTATTTTGTCTTAAAGGACAAACTGAGAAACTTATTTATCTTTACCCTTTTATATTAATATCTTTGGTCGAAGCTAAAACAACATCAGCAACTTCGTCCGAACCTCTGAACGTAGAGAACGAACCTGTCTGCTCCGACCGGAACAGGAAACAGAAACATAAATATATTCACATATTCAACATTTACATACACACGCGCACACACACACACACACACACACACACATATATATATATATATATATATATATAATATAAAATGCGCCTCGGTGGTGTAGTGGTTAGCGTCGCTGACTACGAATCCATCGGCCCCGGGTTCGAAACCCGGTGACGACAGCTGGCGCGCAGCAAAACCCAGCTGTTCATCCTTCCACACAATAAAGTGGTTGGTAGATAAATGGGTACCCTAGGTGGCCTAGTGGTTAAGACGCTGGGCTGTTGGTGGGGCGTGGTTCGGATTCCACGTTAAACTGTAGATCTAAGGTGGAGTGAAAAGCTTGTCCTTTGTCAGAATGAACAATCCGGACGGAAGCTAACCAAAGGCTATATATGGGATTGAACTCATAGGATATACTCAGTATATTTTGCCCCACCTTTTCTTTTTCCTTTTCCTTTCCAAGTTTCGTTGTAAGTTTCAGAAATTTTGTACACAAGTAGTTACATACCTTTTTCACAAGTTTTTATTTTTCCACATAGTCTCCATCCTTTTCTACGGCTTTCCTCCACCTCGAAACAAGGGCCTTTATTCCTTGGTGGTAAAAGTCCGCTGGGTTCCGCTGGAGCCACCTCTTAATCTCCTTAACAACCTCATCGTCACTCTGAAACTTTCTTCCACGAGTAGCGTCCTTCATTGGCCCAAACAAATGGAAGTCTGAAGGTGCCAGATCCGGGCTGTATGGAGGGTGGGGTAACACAGTCAAGCGCATTTTTGTGATGGCCTCTCTTGTTTGCAAACTGTTGTGTGGTCTTGCGTTATCGTGCAAAAGAAGGACGTCTTCAAGTTTTCTCTCCGGTCGAACTCGCTTTATACGGCTCTGGAGTCTCTGTAGGGTAGCAATATATGCCTCCGAGTTGATTGTTTGTCCTTTCTTCATAATGTCCAACAGAATCACCCCTTTCATGTCCCATAAGATGGTGGCCACAACCTTTCCTGCAGAGGGAGGCATTTTGAACTTTTTCTTGCGTGGGGAGTCTTCGTGATGTCACTCCATGGATTGGCGTTTTGTTTCAGGTTCAAAGTGGTGTACCCAAGTCTCATCCCCAGTCACAATTCGTGAAAGGAAGTCATCCCCTTCTGTCTCGTATCCAACCAACGACTCAGAAGCAATTTCTTTTCTTTGGGCTTTGTGATCTTCAGTCAGTTCGCGAAGAACAAATCGTGAACACACTTTTGAGTATCCCAGTTGCTGAATTATCGTATTCACACTTCCTTCACTAATTCCCAGCTCCAGTGATAGATCCTTGTATGTGACGCGCCGATTTGATCGAATGATGCTGACAGCACGTTGCACAGTGTGAGATGTGACAGCCGATGCCGGGCGACCGCTGCGTGGCTCATCATCGAGGCTGGCTCTCCCTCTCTCCGATGATCTCGCACGTTTCGACCAGCGTCCAACTGTGCTTCGATCAACAACAATATCTCCGTAAACGTTTTGTAGACGTTTATGAATATTTCCAACTGTTTCCTTCTCTGCGATTAAGAACTCGATAACAGCTCTCTGTTTATGACGCACATCATTGTCAGACGCCATTTTTGAAACTGCATTAATCATCGGTTTTATACAAGGGGAGGTTGAAAGTGGAAAAATCCGGTTATGTAAAGCTCAGAAAGTTCAAACTTAGGGCCGAAAAGACATTTCAGCCCCATGGCCTATTATCATATTTAGCTAAGAAAAAAGGGTGGGACAAAATATATTGAGTGCCCCTAGAATATTCACGATATATCTATATTTCATCATACAGTGTATACATTTCATACATACACACAGTGTATAAATATTATATATATACTGTATATATATGTGTGTGTGTGTGTGTGTGTGTGTGTGTGTGTTTTATGTAAAAATATAGCGAAAGAGTTTGGTTAAAATTTAAATGAAACAGAATCAGTTTGAATTAAAAGATTGATGCAAAAGTTGAACAGGAAAAATTGATGCAACGAAAACTTTGCGACAACGAAACCGGAAATGAATCCGGAAACTATCCGGATTTTGACAACGAGAATGACGGAGGGGGGAAAAAGAAGGAAAACGAGACGAGAACAGATATAATGGAAACACACACACACACACAATTGTCTTTACCGTGTAAAACTGTGATATGTTCACATTTTCTGTTGTGAATGGGAAAATTTAACTTAATATAAATAATCTAATTAACTTTAACCTAACGTAACCTAGTATAACTTTCATTATATCCTTCGGAGCAAGTGTAGTTTACGTTCCCTACATTATCCTAGTGTAGTTTGCGTTCCCCAACTTTGTCCGCGTATACCTAATCAAATAAACGTTAAAACGAATGAAAATATTACGACTTAACCTAACCAATCGTCAATTTATATATATATATATATATATATATATATATATATAATAAATTGAAGGTTGGTTAGGTTAAGTCGTAATATTTTCATTCGTTTTAACGTTTTATTTGATGGATTTGTTTAAAAAATGTCTCCTAAAGATCCTAGTGTAGTTTACGTTCCCCAACTTTGACCGTGTGTAGTTTGTGTCACCTTTTGCATCGGGGGACGTCAACTACACTTGCTCCCATCCTTCTTATGTTTAATGATTTTCAGTAAAAAAAAATGAATCAAACTATGGCGACACCGCTAGAATTAGACGCACGTACATTCGTGATGAGCTCGGTGTGTATCGTAAAGGTGGTTGCGGTCACGTAACATTACCAAACATACACACACACACATATAAATAAATGGATCACCTGAAGATCAGGGTCCCCAGCCTTCTTTAGTTAGCTTCATAAGGCTAACTAACAAAAATATTACGACCTAACCTCACCAATCGTCAAGGGCATATAGTTGACCTAACGACTGATTAGGTTAGATCGTGATATTTTTGTTAGTTAGCCTTAAGGCTAACAAAAGAAGGCTGGGGGCTCTGATCTTCAGGTGATCCAAACAAATAAATAAATAAATAAATATATATATATATATATATATATATATATATATATATATATATATATATATATATATATATATATATATATACCGGTATATATATATATGGGAATGAACTCAGAATGGTCCCCTGAGTTTTTTATGATACACACAGACCGTGCATGGAACAAGGAACTCTTCTGGGATAATTAAATCCACTATAGTCCGAATAAGTAATGGTAATTGACAAATACCATAGTTTTTCTTTTTCATGATGCTAGCCCGACGTGGGCAACGGTTCACTCGCAAAGAGGTCCCATAAATATAGCTTCCCTCACCAGCTGTCTGCTTTGCAGATAGCTGGTGAGGGAAGCTATATTTATGGGACCTCTTTGCGAGTGAACCGTTGCCCACGTCGGGCTAGCATCATGAAAAAGAAAAACTATGGTATTTGTCATTTACCATTACTTATTCGGACTATAGTGGATTTAATTATCCCAGAAGAGTTCCTTGTTCCATGCACGGTCTGAGTGTATCATATATATATATATATATATATATATATATATATATATAAATGGGAGGTGAAGTTTTAAATTGAATTGAGAAAACTTTTCCTAATGAGCTATTTTATAAGCGTTAAACTAAAAAGTTGCGCTGAAAAGAATCATTACAGAAAGTTAACAAACGAGTTTCACATATTTAAGTTAATAATAAGAATATTAATAACGAGTCATTTATTAAATCATTAGAAAAGTAATAATGCGTTATTTATTACGGTAATAACGAGTTGTTTATTATAGTCATATAATGAGTCATTTGGTGTAGTTATAATGAGTCACTTATTGTCCTATAATAATAATAATGACCCGATAGACTGCTATATACAATAAATAATCAAATAGACAAAAAATACGAGTGTAAACATTTAGCTAAAGAGTGAATGAGAATATATTGCAGTTTGATCAGTAGAAGATCATATACAGGGTGTCCCATAAGTCCGGTCTCATAGGAAAATTTATTTTAATATAAATTTCCAAAAGTAATACATTAGAACTAAAACAAATGTTCAAATTGGTGTCTTGTTTTGGGACCCTTTTTTTTGTTCCAGGTAGAATAACACGCAATGGCTAATATGGAAGTAAGTTACACTATATACTATTAGCCATTGCGTGTTATTCTACCTGCAACAAAAAAAAAAGGCCCGAAAACAAGACATCAATTTGAACATTTGTTTTAGTTCTAATGTATTATTTTTGGAAATTTATTTTAAAATACATTTTCCTATGAGACCGGACTTATGGGACTTATGCGTACATAAGGTTCTTATTTACGCACCTTGTTAACAAGACATTGTATTGTTCCTAACCTAACCTCGACTGTGCTTATCTAACCAGACCTACAGAAATTTCGTCAACGGGAATGCCACAGACACTCTAATAATAACTTAACCTAGCATGCACTAATAGGGTGTGTCAATTTTGGGGGTGAAATGACTAAATTGAAAATTATGTGATTCGGTAGCAATTTAATGTAATCATTTGGCATACAAAATAATATCCTTGCTTCAGAAACAATAAAAAATAACTCCTACCTACATCAATTTTAATTCAAAAATTCCATTTTTCCGTAAATTCGTAACAAAATAACAAATGTGCGCAAACATCCTATCAACATTTAAAGTGGCAATAAGATATCATTCAGAGTCTTTATTTGAAAGTAACCTAACCAATGCGGTCATGTCCTTTTTGCTGCGGTTCCTTGACATCAGCATTCGGCTTGCTACTTGCGCTTTGATGTAGCCTTCTCGCCTCTCGTGACTGTAAACTTGACTAGCTGCTTCTGTGACCATTTTCACACATCTCTCCACACTCTGAGTGTGAGAAGGCCACCACTTTGGCACTTGCATTGGGGCCTCTTTAAGTTGTGTTAAATCTTTGTTTGTTATACATGTTGTCAGTGGTGGCTCCAAAACTTCCGAACTCAAGTCAACTAATTCTGACAATTTCGTGGCATTGACGTTTATCGGAGGTACCTTCCTTGTCTGAACAGAGCAGTCTCCCAGCTGGTCATCATCTAGTGATGTTCCTCTAAGCTTTAGAATGATTTCCACAGCCTCAGTTCGCTCTTTGGTACATTGGCTGCAGAGCATTGCTTGCAAAACTGCCTCTGGCCTAGCATACCAAGCGGACCTTCTCACCACAGGTAACACGATGTCCACCACTACTTTCCTTTGGGTTCTCAGTAGCTGTAATTGAAACAAGATGTGGTTGGGTCCCTCCATCCACATTGGATTAAGTTTTACATTGAACCAGTGAGGAAGATAAAACCCAATAATAAATTCAACAATCAACCTCAAATTCTGTAGCATTTTGCCCTTCAGTGCATGTTTGGAAACCCAAATCCTGCAGAAACGAATCGCTGTAGTTAACCAACGACTGTGACTTACGGGTCCAATCTCCAAGAGAGACAGATTTTGAGGCAACTCTCCTGATCTGATTGCTTGAACAATACGATAAGCGTAAGACTGATCCGTGCTGAGGTCTTTGATAACTTCTTCAGACAACACTGGAAGGGGAGGCCTACTTCGACCTTTGGAAATTTTGTATTTATTTCTAATTCCGTTGCTTCAGCTAGCATATTGCCAAGGGGGCCTCACCACTTGTTGCTCTTTGTAGGACCATCAAGTTCCTGGATGAGACGACGAAGAGGTAGTTCCCCTGTGTGCAAATCACATACAATCCAAACAAGCCTTCTTCCAAGTTCTTTCTCTAAATGCGTCATAACACCGCCCTGCCATCCAGTGTTCACCGCAGTTGAGTCCCCACCAACAGCCTGCAGTGAACTGTCAAGTCTTCTTTCTTGAAGCCAACATATTATTTGATCAGCAATTGCCTCTGCATGTTTCTTGCCTTCTACTTCTGCTTCAGGAACAAAGTGAAACAAATAGCGGCCACCAGGTTCGGAACACACAGAGTAGTGTTCTTCTTTGATGAAACCGGGAAACTTTCTGTCCATTCCCTCTACCTCTAGGAACTTTTGTGTCATCTCTTCTCCCATCAAACAAAAGGCAAGAGAGACCTTCCTCCTTCAAATCTTTTTCATGCTGATCAGATATTTCCTTCATTAATTTTTCTTGTGCTCTTCTTATCTTATTATGATCTATCACTAAGGCTGTATCCTCTCGGCTGATGAGGCCTGCATCTATTCAAGCGGCAGTGGCAATCTCTGCAGTCTCTCGTAGCCCCGTATGGTGGCGAATACTGGCAAGGGCAATGTTTGAGATGTCTTTAGTGTTGTATTTCATTCTCTTCGGCGAAGGTTCAGATGGCATTTTGGAGCTATCATCTGATGTTGCTTCTTTCTGTTCATCTGAAGAGCTTTCAAAAAAGTGAGAAACCTCTTGATAGAGCTCTTCATCTCTTTGGGTGGCTTCTTAACTCTTCTTTTTTTTCCTTTCTTCCCTCTCTCGAATTTTCTTTTTTCTTAGCAATAACAATCTGTTTTTTGGTTTCTGAATAATCTGCCGAACCAATCTGCATACTTCCTTGGCCTCCTGCCTTTGTTCTCTGCGCCTTTATGAAAGCCAGCTCCGAAACAGGGATCTTCTTCTCACGAGGACAGCGACAATCAATGTGAGGGTGAGGTTCTCTTCTGCATGAGGGGGAACAATTGGCTTCAGAACACAACTCTATTGGACACTGGCAGTTAAAGATGTCAAGAAGAGTATCAAGTGTGTGCAGAAATTTATTTTTCTTTGCTAGTTTTCCTTTACCAAGTGATGTCTCAACTGCTTTGTGCCACAGCTTTGTTAATTTTAGCTCAATAGTTCTATACTGATTGAGTACAGGTGGTTTGAATAGCACGTTAGCTTTTCCACTGATGCAGAAGAGGGGGAATCATGTCCCTTATGAGCTCTTTCTCTGTGTAGTTCCTTCTATCCTTTGTATTTTGTTCACGAAGGAGTAACCCTAGTCTCAGCATGTCTCGCACTGTTGGTAGTTCTGATACGGGAAGCTCCTTGCCTGTACCGACTAACAGGCTCAAGTGGCATGACGACTGACCTCTTGTCTTCAATTTTGGCATCTTAAGAATATCTGAAAAGAAAGAAAAACATTTAAGTATTTTATATCAATTACGATGTTTCAAAGTTTAGGCATTCGATGTTCTAAAATTCAATAAAAAAATATTCCATGGGATTACAACATAATTAGACAGAAGAATATGATAATAATAAATAATTGTAATAATCAATAATCCATACTTACAGTTAAACTGTAGTATTCGTCTAGTTACTCTAGTAGAATAACTATGAAGTAGGTACAAGAGCAATAACAGCAAACCACCGTCTATGTCATCTAAGAGGCAACTGAGGACTGAGTGAGGGACAGTTCTATTCATGTTGTGACTTGTACATTGTACGACAACTATATGACCTTGAAAACACTCCATGACAGATGAATAGTTAATCAATTTATGTCCTATTATTTAGTAAAAGAGTCAATTTCTGAAACTTTAAGGTAAAATTGATGTAGGTAAGGGTTATTTTATTTCATTTTGGTTGGCCAATTTCAAGTTTTGACATGAAAAGACACTATATTTTCACTACCAAAATTGATTTGAAAAAAGTTGACAAAATTGACACACCCTAATACACTAACCTACCCTAGCTAAGCCTAACCCAACTATTTGCTAACCTAACCTAACTCACTCTAAGCCTAAAATCTATAACCTAACCTAACTCGCAGGACGCTTGTCGATAATCTTAACGTTGCTAATTTCGACGAACGACATTTCCTCCACAAGATAATCTATCTAAAGTCTCCTTCGGGTTACGTTAGGTCAGATTACCATAAGTTAGTTTAAGTTAGGTTAGGTTAATAATTGTCAATAGAATGTCTCAGTGACGTAATGTGTATAGACAGTAGATCTATCTATTTTTTAATTATCAAATACAAAATTCATAATATCTGAATTAAAATATCAAATTGTATTAACCTTTAATCTTCACCGACTACAAAAACAGAAAAAAAAACAAAAAATTATCCCTTCGAAATCCCTAAACTACTTTTTTAATATGCGACCACAAAAACTTCGTTTCTCAGCAGCCAGGTGGCAGGTCGATAGCTTATACACCTTTTTAGTGGCAGAAAAAAGCGAGTGTCACTTCTTAATAGCGTAATTTCTTTAACGCTGTGAAACAGTGAGGAGACGCGTTATTTTAGTTCAGTGGTAATTTTTTTGGTTTCGGGGGTGAAGGGGAGAAGCAATTGTTTTTTGTGCGAGAGTAATTTTTCAGTTAGGGGAGTACGAGTATATAGGGATAATCAAATAAATATACTGAGGCAGAATGAAAATGTAAAGAACGAGTGTTGTATAAACTTTCGGGGAAAAAATAGGAACACTTCAGTCGAATCTGTGTAATTTGGAGGTATAACTTACGTAATTAAAAAATAATATTTGCAATTGGAATTAATGATATCAAAGAAAACATATAATAAATAATAATAATAATAATAATAATAATAATGAGCTTCAAAAATAAAATTAATATTCTCTCCTAAAAAACAAATTCTAAAAATTGAGATTTTAACTGATAATTTATTTAAAATAATAAATATTGATTATTTTTTAGTTTATCTTTGACGCTGATCCACACGCCTCATTTCCTGATTTATTTTGGATCTTTTCGGTTTTACGGCCTGTAATATTTTTTAACATTACTTGTTTTTTATTGTCCAGTTTTAATCGAGGATTTCAAAAATAAAATTCGTGTTTTAGAGAAACAAATAGTGAGGCAGTTATACATTTATGTTTAGAGAATATCATATAGCTTTAAGATTCCAAAATCCCTGAAAGTTTTAGGTCAACTGTACGCTCATGACAATTGGTTAGGTTAAGTCGTGATATTTTCGTTTGTTTTGACAGTAAACTAACGAAAATATCATGACTTAACCTAACCACTCGTCAAGGGCGTAGTTGACCTAACTGGACAGTCTGTTAACCTAACTGGGCATTCAGTTAACCTAACCAGTTGGTAGAGTCTAGAATTTGACGGTTCCGTAGCTATGAGTGGTTTTTTTCCGCCGGCCGTCAAACCAAAAAGATCCCAATATGGTTGAAAAATATATATTTTAAATTTGTTAAATTGCATATAACTGCCTCACTATTTATTTCTCTAAAACATGAAGGTTAGTTTTGAAATCCTCGATTAAAACTGGACAATAAAAAACGAGTAATGTTAAAAAAGATTACAGCCCGTCAAACCGAAAAGACCCTTTATTTTTTGTGAAAAGATATTTTATTATGTGTTAAACGAGAGAGAGAGAGAGAGAGAGAGAGAGAGAGAGAGAGAGAGAGAGAGAGAGATTAATGCGTTATCCTTTGAAATTTAAAATTCAGCAATAGAAAAACGGGATAGCCGAGAACCCAGTATGGAAAGTTGGGATAAAAGCGCCGCACAATTTCTAAACGGAGGAGTGAGTTCAGTGACTCCAAAACAATAGTGAAATAATTCCAAATCCTATAGGAAGAAGACGGGAAGAATGTGACGCGAATACCCCCTCTAATAACACCAATCTAAAACTTGACTCTATAAGATCTGAAACTAATATTTCAGCTCGAAAAATAAAGCATCACATCCAGTAAATTTCTGCCAAACATCCCAAACTGGGTCTTGGTCGTGTGGAAAATAAGATTACTCTAAAAATGAGGGTTAACTCTAAATAAACCCCTTTTTTTTTAAGAGTAAAACCAAAAAAAGTACCCAAAGTTGTGGTTGGCAGACAAATATTGGAGAGAACAATAACTAAAATATGTAATATATTGAATGTTTTTCAAAACTTCCTTGACGTAAACCGAACACAAGAAATATTACAATAGGAAATTGCTCTATAACAACAGAAAATGGAGGAAGGGATGAGGGGGAACTAAAATAAATGTATTTATTTTTAGTTCCTCCCTAAAATCGGTAAAGACAAGATTTAAGGCATAGTTAATAAATTAACAAGAGATTTATGAGGGCATTGTTATATATATATATATATATATATATATATATATATATATATATACTGTAAAATCTTTCCTGTTGACATCCGAAATAAATGAAGTGAAAATGAAAAACTGAACCCGCTAAAAAGGATTTTTTCCCGAAATTGAACAAGGCTACCTAATTCCTGTTCAGTATTTTACATTACACTAATTATTACTGTTCTTTCTTTATGAAGCTAACAGGAATCTTCTTTTGTTGTTGTTGTTGTTGTTGTTGTTGAGAGGAGAGAGAGCATAATAAATGTAGGACAGGATATGTCACATAAATAACCATTTTAAAGTATAAAGTTTTACTTTATGAAATGTTTAAGTGCGTTCGAAGGTTTTATAAATAAGTTTTGTAGAAAATAAAACTCTCAAAAAGGGCTATAAATAAATACAGGGTGATCAATTAATTATGCCACATTTTTAAAACATAATTAAAAATCTATTGGTAAACGCGCGCTCGTGTAATTTGGGGCGATTATTTTTTAATGTTTTTATATCATCACAACCGGCAACTTACTTAGCCGGCAGCACGCAGGATCGTCTTGCGACTGACGACTGAGACTTGGCTCGTGACGCGTGTGATTTTACATTGACATTGCACACTGCAACGACCGCGACGAGATTCTGGGTAATCGCGTCGCGGTCGCTGCAGTGTGCGGGCCTCCGCCTCCCATTCTGTCAATGTAAAATCACACGCGACTTGAGTCGTCAGTTATGAGTCGCGAGACGATCCTGTGTGCGGCCGGCCTTAAAGTGTCGTCCTTTTAACTAAATTACATGACAAACCCGGGAACTGTGATTTCTTATTACAGCGTCCAGTGTGCGACCTTTCGCCCAGTCTTTACTGACAAAAGAGGAGATCAAAATGTTTACCTTCGCATCCTCCAAAAACAAATTAATTTAATTTCTTTCGGATCAACATTCTGACATGGACACAGTTTGGTTTAAGCAGAACGGAGAAACACTTCATACAGCAAATGCTCTTTTCGACTTTTTTATATATTTAAAAAAGCACCCCCCCCCCCCGTCTCCCTACACGACTGTGCTCTTTCATGGCTTCCTCTCTCATCTGCCCTAAATCCCCTGTGGCTACTTTCTGGGACACTGGAAGATCTACAATCAGGGACTGAACGTGAAAACTGCTCCATTTCCACAGAAACGTTGGAGGCGGTGATTAGAAATTACAGTGTCCGGATTTGCCCCACAGTTCGACCAAGGGGAAGATTCTTTGAGTACGTGGCGTGCCAGTAAAAAAAGAACTTCCCTCCTCCCACAATAATCGTTCAGTATAGCTTGGTGGGTGATGGTCCTCTGCGTTCAGATAGCGACCCTTAGATGGTTCGGATCCAACGTAAAGCTGTAAGTTCCCTCTGTCACATAACCTTTTGGGCCGTTACAAAGGAGTTAAACAACCCCAAATATCATTATTATTATTATTATTGTTGGTCCATTGGTTTTTAATTATTTTATTAAAGTGCGGCAAAATTAAAGAATCACCCTGTATATCAGTATGAAATACTTACCATATCTTTTGAGGAAACAGTCGAATGCGTACAACCGATGACAGGAATTGCTTCATTCGGCATCTTATTCCCTAACGAGTGAAAAAGAAAGATTTTAGTTTGCAGATTAATGCCTTAAAAGCCAGCATTCGTAACTCGGTGGATAGCACCGTATCCCTACAAGCAAAGTGAAGACAATGAAGTCGGGGTTTCGAATTCCGATGGTGCTGGCTGATGATAATCCAAAAGTTAGCACAGTGGGCCACATTAGTTGCCCTGAGCGTTGTCCCAGTTACTTATCCTCCCCACTAATTATTCTTAAAGTTTAAAACAAATAAAACATTCAATATAAAATACTATTCATTACACATAGTTTGGCTACGGTTTCTGGACGTTTCGATCACAGATCAATTCGATGACAAGCCAATATGATATATATTAATAAACAGGGGAGGCATATAGTATCATAATATAATAATATTAAGGCATATAAGGGAGGCATATAATAATAACAGTAGTAATAATAACAATAACAATAATAATACAAGGGGCACTCAATATATTTTGTCCCATCCTTTTTTCTTAGCTAAATAATAGGCCATGGGGCTGAAATGTCTCCTGGGCCGTAAGTTTGAACTTTCTCCGCTTCACATAACCGGGTTTTTCTAGTTTGAACCTCCCCTCCTTGTATAAAACCGCTTTCAAACGCACTTGTATAAAACCGATGGTTAACGCAGTTTCGAAAATGGCGTCTGACAGTGATGTGCGTCGTAAACAGAGAGCTGTTATCGAGTTCTTAACCGCAGAGAAGGAAACAGTTGGAAGTATTCACAAACTTCTACAAAACATTTACGGAGATGCTGTTGTTGATCGAAGCACAGTTGGACGGCGGTCCAAACGTGTGAGATCATCAGAGAGAGGGAGAGCTAGCCTCGATGATGAGGCACGCAGCGGTCGCCCGGCATCGGCTGTGACATCTCACACCGTGCAACGTGCTAACAGCATCATTTAATCAAATCGGCGCGTCACACATACAAGGAGCTATCACTGGAGCTAGGAATTAGTGAAGGAAGTGTGAATAAGATAATTCAGCAACTGGGATACTCAAAAGTGTGTTCACGGTTTGTTCCTCACAACTGATTGAAGATCACAAAGCCCAAAGAAAAGAAATTGTTTCCGAGTCGTTGGTTCGATACGAGACAGAAGGGGATGACTTCCTTTCACGAATTGTGACTGGGGATGAGACTTGGGTACACCACAAAATGCCAAGCCATGGAGTGGCATCAAGCAGACTCCCCACTCAAGAAAAAGATCAAAATGGCTCCCTCTGCAGGAAAGGTTATGGCCACCATTTTCTGGAACATGAAAGGGGTGATTTTGGTGGACATTATGAAGAAAGGACAAACAATGAACTCGGAGGCATATATTGCTACCCTACAGAGACTCCAGAGACGTATAAAGCGAGTTTGACCGGAAAGACTCGAAGACGTCCTTCTTTTGCACGATAACGCAAGACCACACAACAGTTTGCAAACAAGAGAGGCCATCACAAAAATGCGCTTCACTATGTTACCCCACCCTCCATACAGCCCCGATCTGGCATCTTCAGACTTCCATTTGGTCAATGAAAGATGCTATTCGTGGAAGAAAGTTTCAGAGTGACGATGAGGTTGTTGAGGAGGTTAAGAGGTGGCTCCAGCGAAACCCAGCAGACTTTTACCAGCAAGGAATAAAGGCCCTTGTTTCGAGGAGGAGGAAAGCGTAGAAAGGGATGGAGACTATGTGGAAAAATAAAAACTTGTAAAAAAGGTATGTAACTACTTGTGTACAAACTTTCTGGAACTTACAAAGAAACTTGGAAAGAAAAAAAAAGGTGGGGCAAAATATATTGCGTGGCCCTCGTAATAATAAAACAAAGTACAAAACATTTGTAATGCATATCGTTTATTTTTTTTAACAAGTTAGAAAAGCAACATAGAAAATATGTACAATGTGCATTCACACGCAATCTAAAACATGTGTATATATTTACAACTTATACACGTGTATATAATGTGAACAAAGGTGAGGTGGGTTCACATAATTGAATGCTGCAGCCACTGCGCGTCAGACAAAGACCTACTGTGAAGCTGGGTTGTAAATACAGGCGCAGGCCTTCAGGAGCTGGGAGGCATTTCTGCTGCCCTCGTCGTACTCGTCCCAGGGGTCGAACAGGCGGCTGTGAATCTTCTTGTAAGTCTTCCTCTGGTAGCGACGCAACTCGCGCTCCGTGTGACAAGTCGGACTTGTAGATGGATGCTGTGCGCTTCCTGATAGAGAAGCTGTATCAAGAGATAGATGTTCAGATTTGCGGATCTTGCTTTGCCGTTGATTCTCCGGTGCCAGCCTTCGCAGTCGTTGTTTGTACGGACAGTCTGGCTCCGCACTGCAGGTGCCCACATTTCGTTGTTAATCCACGTGTCGCGGATGTATGCAGTGAGGCTCTGTAGCCAGTGGCGAAACTAGGTTGTTGTGGGCCCTGGTACAAAATATTCACATGTGCTCCCCTAAAAAAAACACGTCACAATGCGTGTTGATAAATATTTACAAAACTTTAGACACAATATATCTACTCACCGTTTATTTAAAGTCAACTTTTCTAGTTTTCATTTCAGCAAAAGTGGCTTGTAATAGCTCAGACCACTCTGCATGAAACATTACTGTTTAGCCAGTTTAGGCCAACAATTTGAATAGCGTACCTCTCTATTTTTAACATGGCAACAATGATATTTACTTTTTCATAGTTATTCTTATTAGCTAATCTTTAGATTTGTATTTGCTTTATAAGTACAATTTTTATATAAAGGGTGATCCAGAGAAATGGGACCCAAAAGAAACCCCTGTAACTCTTAAAGTATAAGTCCTTTTATAAAATCATACGCATCATTCGAAAGAGGATAGTTACAAGTTTGTACAGGATTGTATAGGTTTTGACAATACAAGACAAGATAAGATACAAAACAAAATAAAAGTGTTAGTTAAAACTAACCCTTCAAGATGACTGCATGGACTGTGGAACAGCTGCGTTTCATAACTGAGCAATATTATGAGCATGGAAGAAGTGTAGTTTCAGCTCAAAGATCTTTCAAGGCAAATTTTCAGATGTCAAAATCACCTTCTAAGAAAGTAATCCGTCGGTGTGTCAGAAATTTTTCCCTAACTGGCAGCATTGGAAAAAGAAAACCAACTGGAAGAGTGCGCACAGCAAGGATAGACGAGATCATTAACAGAACTCATGAAATTGTACAGGATAATCCTAACATAAGCATCAGACGTGCTTCTCAGCTGTTAGGAGTTGGATATGGAACAACACACCGTATATTCAAGCAAAATTTAATGCTCTTTCCATATAAAATTCAAACAGTGCAACAACTAAACGATGGAGATTTCGCACGAAGACGACAATTCTGTCAATGGATCCAACAGAAGGTAAATGACACCACCAATTTTCTAGCAACTTTGATTATGTCAGACGAAGCCCATTTTCACTTGAATGGAACTGTAAACAAACAAAATTGTCGTTTCTGGGCAACAGAAAATCCATTGAATATTACCGGTCCCGTTGCATAGTCAGCGTGTAACTGTTTGGTGTGGTCTTACTGCATCTCAGATCATAGGGCCGTACTTTTTCGAGGATTCCACCGGAAACACGGTCACTGTAAATGGTGATCGCTACGAAAAAATGTTGACCGATTTCCTTATTCCTAAATTAAGAGATCTTTGTCTAGAAAACCACTGGTTCCAACAAGACGGAGCTACCTGCCATACCACGAGGAACTGCATGGCAGTTTTGCGTCAAACGTTTCCAGGCGAGTTAATCTCAAGATTTGGAGACGTTGAATGGCCCGCAAGGTCTCCGGATTTTTCTCCCTTAGATTATTATCTCTGGGGATATTTAAAGAGTAGGGTCTACAGAAATAACCCAACGACCTTGCAAGAATTGAAGGCCGCCATCACAAATGAGATACAGGCCATACCACCGCACACTCTTGCAAAAGTGATGCAGAACTTACAAGCGAGAACACTGGAATGCTTGGCAACTAATGGAGCACATTTGAAAGGAGTCATTTTTAAAAAATAAATATTTCATAATAAACTTGTAACTCCAGAGTTGTGGCCCGCGCTTCCAACTCGCTGAACATGAAAGGGATGTGCTCTGCAGAGAGAAACGGCAGCGCAATGATTTATGTAGTCTCTTCTTTCTGTTGCCTTTCTTTGGATTGCCTTTGTTGCGAATAGGAAGTTTCAAACTACTATAACAATAATAAACACTGAAACTGGAATGTATTTAGGATGTATTTAGATTGTATTTAAATACATTTTTGAAGTAATGTATTTAGCATTTAATTACATTCCAGTTTACAGTAATGGATTTGGTATTTAAATACAAATTTGCGTGGTATTTAGTATTTAAATACATTTTAAAGTATTTATGCCCATCTCTGAGCGCAATGAGACAGTATCGTGTCCTGTTGGTACGCAACCTAAAAAGAAAAAAATAAATTCATTATGAGGAACTAACAATGTCAATGTTGACATGAATTTTTACATACATAAACAAAAAATATTAAAGGGATACATAAGGAAGAAAAATAAATTCTGGCCATATTATATGTTGATACCAACCTGAAGCCCTAGCTCCTGGATCTTTCGCCAGACGGCTTGCGCCCAGTGAAAGGTGCAGCCTTTAAAATTCACCTCTGGTAAGACGGCGCTCATGGCCTTCTATGCTGCTTTCTCGAAATCCAGCAGTGACTCCAAAACGCAGACGAGGATGCGGACGATCTCAAGTGTTTTCTGTAGCACGGCCTTGTAGTCGCCTGTCTTGCATCCAGACATAATAATAAAGATAAGAGGGACCTGCTTGGTCTCGCCCTCAGAGCGCACAAAGCCGTGTAGCGTGTACAGTTGCTTAAACGGCTTCCGCACAAGCTTCAATGAACCGTCTTGGTACCACCGCTTCGCCTTGGCAAGTAGTTCCAGCATGTTGTTGGTTGCGAAGATCAGATGCCGCTGATTGTGGTGGCGCACATCTCCTTGCAGGAAACGCTCCGGGATGGCTGCTTCGTCCAGATCGGAATCCAATGATGTTGGGTGGGGCGGTCTCGAGCTCACGGTATTGGTTTGCTGCATACACAAGATTCTCCGGCTTTGGCATATCGGGGCAGCCCCTTGGGTTGGGTAAATCGTTGTTACCTGTGACCTCATTTGGTCATTTGTGATTGTGATTTTGTGGTTGTGATTGGTGATTTTGTGTCAACTACGCTTCTTCCTTTTAAATTTTTTCTCGTATATTTATTATTGCATTTTAACAAAACCCCATTACAGCCCTATCCATTAACCTAGCTAGCACCGAGGTCCCTGACCTAGAAACTAATAACTAATGACTAACTAATAATACCATATTGGCTTGTGATCGAACTGGCATGTGATCGAACTGACTGTGATCGAACTGGGCTGTGATCGAAACGTCCAGTTACCATTTGGAAGACATCTTTGAAACCAGTTCTTTGGTTTGGTGGATTAGGTATTCGCTAGAGCCAGGCGTATCCAGCCACTGCAGGAGGGGTGGTGGGGTTTCAGCTTCAGGGTTGAAGGGTCAAATTTTTATTTAGTGGTATCAACAATATATACACCGTACCACCTCGCGGTCTCATTAGCGAGGTTATACCATCGTATTTATATACAAGATTAATAATTAAAATTAAGATAAAAAAGACGTCATTAATATCTCAATATTACTTAATATTTAAATAATACTTCGTAAGTGTTGCCTTAACGTGAAAACGCAAAACCAAAAGAATTATTTTTTTAATATTTACGACATGAGAATCTTCTCTCTGATCAAGGAAAAAGAAAAAAAAAAACTTTGATTCTTCCCCATCCCCACTCCCACCCCCGAAAAAACTATTTTACATGTTAACTGTAAGAATTTTATGCTTCAAAGAAATCATTAAATTTTCAAAACCATAATTTTAAAACCCATTTTTTTTTTTAAATTTATTTTTATTTTTTTAGGGGTAACTTTTCTTTTTATTTTAAGAAGCTATTTACATATTCAAAAATAATTCAAATATCTTTATTCAGAAAAACAAAATTATCAAAGTATTTCAAAAGGAATATTCCCATCAGTGCTAAAAATTTGTTGTATAACACCCCTTCTTACAGTAAAGGGGATGATCCTACACTCGCAACTAATTACAGGTCAGTGTGTTCATTAATTATAATTATCTGTGTTCAGCAAAGTTTTTGAAAAAACATCGTAAAAAGTAGAATGCAACGATATTTAGAATCCTACAATTTATTAGCTCCTAATTAATATGGCTTCCGTAATAATAAAACAAAAGGAAATGGCTATTTTAAGTCTTATAGAAAATGCATACATAGCTAAAGAGAACAAAGAAATAATGACATCAATACTTATGGATTTGAGAAAGGCGTTTTATTTAATACTGTCGACTATAATATTCTAATTAACAAATTGTTACGGCTTTAGAGGAGCAGTCAGTGATAGGTTTAAAGATTAATTGTCCAATAGATATCATTTTGTATCAGTAAACAAGGTCTGCTCAGCTAAAATGTTTGTCAAACATGGTGTACCACAGGGCTCAGTCTTGGATCCATTCTTATTTTTATTAAATGTATAATTGACTTTCCACGCACATTTGATATTTTTAACTTCATAATGTTTGTAGATGATACAACTGTGTCTTTTTCTCGCAAAGGTGTTAATTCAGTTAAGAATATATTATTTAAATCAGAATTTATCAATGTAATTAAATAATTGACCACCAATAAACTCTTCCTAAATACCAGTAAAACAAATTTAATGAGTTTTACTAATAAACGATATGTTGATGAAATCGCTGTAAAGGAGTGTACTGTAATAAAATTTCTTTGTGTAATGCCAGACAAGAATTTGCAAAGTAGTGATCAGGTAATTATTAAATATATCTCAAAAAAGATTTCAAGGAGCGTTGCTATAATGTTTAAACTAAGTAATGTAATCCGTAAACAGGTTTTATTAACTCTGTATCTTGTTCTTCCTTATATAACGTACTGCACCATTGTTTGGGAAAACTCCGATGACAACGCTTTAAACAGTATCTTTGCCATTTAAAAACGAACATTAAGGTTATTATCTGATGCTGATTTCTATGATCATTCCAGTGCATTATTTAAAGAGCTGAAACTACTAAAGCTTAAGGATATATTCAAACTGGCTCATTTTATCTTCATTTACAAATGTAAGAACAAAATCATTAACTCGCAATGGGTAAATAAATATTTTATAACTCATCAAGAAATCCACTCATATCAGCCCGCAAATAGATCAAAGCTTGTTATTCATCAGTTTAGATTTTCTTCATCTCAAAAATTGCCCATTTTCGTTGGATTTAAACTATGGAACGATTTCACTGCTAATATAAAAAATATTGTGAATTAATTTCGTTTAAAAACAAGTTCAAATCTCGATTAATAATGGAATACTAATAAAAATCTTGGATTAAAGGTACATTACTCGTTATTGTTTGTCTCTTATGTCTAATACTGTATTGATTTCTTTGTAGAGTATTGGTATCACACCTTCAGTAATGATTTTGTATTTGTTTTATATCTATAATAAATAGTAACTTAAGATTAATATATACTCTACTAATTAATAATTCTTATTCACTATTATTTATATACTATTAATAATAACTACAGTATAGTGCGGTCACGAAATTTCGGAATAATAGGGCGGTTGCGCCGTCCAGAACTCGAGAATTTCGATCCTCGTGACTCCGGTCATCGTAACAATCGTAACATGTAAGTACGGTCATAAACAAGTTCATAAAGAACCTTCAAAAAGACTAAAATAAGCCCTACAGTAAATAACTAATGCAGCATAATACCCAGTCAATATAAGATACATTAGTACATTAATGTAACCATCATTTTACATAAATAACTTCGTAAATTGTAGGAAGCATAATATGTACTGTATACGATACTGTACCGAACTGTATGTTTGAATACCGACCGAACTTATGAAATGCTGTTAACAATACAATGATGTATCAGACAGAAAAAGCATTTTTATTTATGATAAAAAGGTGTTTTGATGGTGTAAGAAGAGGAAACAGTAGAAAAGATTTAAAACACTGCCTCTGGGACACATTAATATACAAAAGACAGGATCTCTACCTAGCCTAAGATACTTGAAGACCTAAAGACCAAAATTTATGAGGTAATCAACAACGGCTCAGCTGAGCTATTTCCAAACATTACGTCGAACATTTGTCTACGATTGAATATTGTGTTAGAAAAAAATAGCGATTACACTAAGCATGTTGTTTAATTAAGGTTAATAAACTATGCTTTACGTACCTATTGTGTTTGTCTGTCTAGATGCCCGTGTTTTTAGTTTAGAACAATTATTTAAAAATAGGGGCATTTTGGGGGGGGGGCACCTGATGTGTGTGTGTGTATATATATATATATATATATAACCTTTGGTTAGCTTCCGCCCGAACTGTTCATTCTGACGAAGGTCAAGCTTTTCACTCCACCTTAGACCTACAGTTTAACGTGGAATCCGAACCACGCCCTATCAGCAGCCCAGCGTCTTAACCACTAGACCATCTAGGGTACCCATTTATCTACCAACCACTTTCTTTATTGTGTGGAAGGATGAACAGCTGGGTTTTGCTGCGCGCCGGCTGCCGTCGGGTCTCGAACCCGGGGCCGATGGATTCGTAGTCAGCGACGCTAACCACTACACCACCAAGGTGTATATATATATATATATAAGTTAAGGTTAGCTTGGGTTGCGTTAGATTCCCCCCCCCCCCCCAAACGTAGGGGCTAGACCCGCCAATGGTAATAATATCAGTTTTCCATAGTTTAAAAAGAGTATGCTTGCTTTTAATACTCGCAATGAGTGCGGGGGTGACCCATTGGCTGTTGTATTTAGTTTTAGATATTACTTTTGATTTAAGAGGACAGTTTATGCTGAATATATTGTATCTATTAGTGGGCTTCAAAATGCTTGAAATTTTGTTCCAATACCATGGTTACTTTTGGTTATTCTAGGCTAGTCAAAAACTGTTACTTCTCTCGGGAACATTAATTTGTTATTATAGCTTTAAGATCTATAGGGTAAAGTTGCCAATGGTCGCGCATCGGTCCTAATGTCGCGCATTTGACTTAAAAAACTCCCCACAAAATACTGTTACAATGAAGGAAATAAAATTCATGTCAAACATTACTTCTAGTAACAAAGTTATGAATTTTATGAATTTTATTTCCTTCATTGTAACAATATTTTGTGTGTGTGTGTGTGGGGGGGGGGGGGAGAGTTCAGTCAAATGCATGATATTAGGATCGATGCGCGACCATTGGCAACTTTACCCTATTCAACTTTTATAGTTTCCTCTTCTGAGAAATAGGTGATGAGCATGGTGTACAAGGCAAGTAATCTGTGATATTTAATATAACTGCACCCAAGATACAGTCAAGGGGGGACCGCACCCAGATCTGACTTAGCAGGGTCGAATTTCTAATGGCATTGTGAAGTCAAGTTGGCTTTGTAACAGTTAATTTAAAACCACTCGCAGTCATGATGATGTTGTGAAGGAAGCTTGCATCATTATTTGAATGTTCTTTCGTGATATCAATATTTAAAACTCCTTCAGTCTCCTGCAGTAACACAATTGTTACCAATATAATTCGAGCTTAAAATTCTATCGATATTTGTAATAAAAGTTGGTACGTCACCAGTTGGTGGTCGGTAAATACCTAAAATTGAATACTGGCTGCTATGAAAAGACAGTTCAATTGCGAGTGTTTCCGAGGTATTGTTTATACTTGTCAGTTCTTCGATACTTTTACGCTTGTAGTTTGAGTCTACAAATATATTTACACCTCCCCTATTGTTAGTCATACATACATGGTACCTTGTGCAGTCTAGGGTGGGTTGAAAAAATTTAATTTAATGGAATATGCTGAAAAAGATGCCCGAGTAGTCACTGGTTAATGAATAAGTCATATCTTTTAGAAATATTAATTTCGGTGCTGGCAACTATGGAAAAATAAATTGCGAACAAAGGCCACAAAAGATCCTTTTAAGCATGTTTCCTTAAATTAATTATTCGCCTCACAGGTATGAGGATCTCAACAATAAACTCAATTAATGCCAATGTCTATCAAAAAACAATTAATAAACATTGTTTTTGTTTATTTTAAAATGTAGGACCCATATGTGTTTGACTTATCGTGTGTATTTGTGTGTCTACATGTGTATTTGTGACCTATCATTTGTTTGACCTATCATGTGTTTCCTGATTCAGCATTTTATTTTATTTTATTTCAGATTAATAGCATAGCTTGCAATGGCCTCTTCTGGTATAACAAGAGAAAAAGTGAAGCACTCTGTTTTCGGAACGCCAGCAGAGCTTCCTGGCAACCAACTACCAACTCGTGAGGATGTATTCAAAGCTTACCTTAAACATAAGCTCATTACTGCAAAATTTAGCACTCAGAAATACACTGAAATTATCGCGGAAGAAGTGAATGATATATATATATATATATATATATATATATATATATATATATATATATATATATACAGGGCCGGATCTAGAAGTTGCGAGGCCCTAGGCAGATCTAGAAATTGCGAGGCCCTAGGCAGATCTAGAAATTGCGAGGGCCTAGGCCTATATATATGAAAATATGGACTTAATTATCGGTACTATACCAGCAATATTAGAATCCCGCATAGACAGAACTATGCCAGCACTTAAAAATTAAACCAAACCAAAATAATCACGCATGGAAATTGTATAAGAAATATAAATAAACCATACAAATAAGTATAAATTATAATATGAATCAAGATTTGTATCGAAAATATAAGAATGATTTCTAAGATTTATATAATATTATAGGCAATGACTTTCCATGGTATACAAACGTTTTTCATATGTGATGTATAAGAGATGTTGACATTTCATTTTTTATAATAGTGAGCGATCGACTTATCAGGCTAAATATTAATGCTTTAATATTTGGTTCAGATGCTCCTTGAATATTACAGCAATGCTTTTCTACTTTTCTTCGAGCTAAACTCTTCAATTAATTGAGAATAATCTAATGAATTTGTTATATCGTTTTCTATTGATAACATAGCTAATGATTGCAATCTCGCTTGAGACATGGTGGAACGCAAATGTTTTAATAAGTTTGAGACGCGAGAAATTTCTTTCAGCCGAAGCAACAGTAACTGGGATGGTTAATACTATTCGAAGTGCAACATAAACATTAGGATAAATCTCACTTAGTTGTTTTTACACTATATAAACAAGGGCATTTCCGAGATCTGTTTTCTCAGATATAAACCTGCAAAGTACTTTAAGTTCTTCATAGAGTTCTAAATCATTAATATCACTTGAACAGAACGCGCAAAACGGCTTGAGCGAGGCCCCCTTTGGCGCGAGGCCCTAGGCGGTCGCCTAATTCGCCTATAGCTAAATCCGGGCCTGTATATATATATATAGATAGATAGATAGATAGATATCCGTGTTTCCATTCCAACAATCGACTTCAAAAAGCATAGTAATTAAGGTAAAGAGATTAATTGAGAAGGGATAAGAACTTAGAAAATATCTCATAAGTAAAAGATCTTCCCGCACTTATCAAAGTAAATATGATTCCTTCAGAAACTTATTTGACATACGTTGCTGCAAGTGCTATGCCTCCGGTTCTCATAAAAGTGAGTAAAAATGCGCTAAGGCTAAGGAGGAGAAAATCCCGAATGATGAATGGGAGTTCTGGATTGATCAACATACTGAACGAAAAATGATTATAGGTAAGTTGGACAAAGTGAAAACTTGAAAACTACAACAAATCGAAAACAGAAAGCATAAAATACAATTTTTTAAAGATAAACAAAAGAGTTTTGTCCAGGAAATGCAGTTGAATCCTTGTGATATTGGTGAGATCAGCTATGAAAGTAGGTCATCAAAATTAAGATTTCGAATTGAGTGAGTACGAGTTAGATACAGAAGCTAGCACTTCTCAAAATCGACACCAATATCTAGAATAAGCAAATAAGCAAAATAAGCAAAATAAGCAACCGTGATGCTTGTTTAATTGCTAATGCTGTCTTAAAAGATCTTAATCTATTATCTGAAAATACTACGATTGATCCCAGTAAACTACGTCGTCAAAGAACCTTGTGGAGAAGCATAGAAAGAAAGAAGCATGAAGAACAAAAAATTGATAAAACTCTTTCAAAAGTGGGAGAATGCCAGCGGACTTTGAATGAAGACCACTATGTGTTAGTTTCATTTCTAGGAAACGAATATATTGACCATGTTGCTCCTGAAAGTGGAAGGGCAAGTGATATTGCTAAAGAAATTATATCAGTAATTACTAACACCAATCTGCATCGACTTTAAAAGCAGTAGTTTGTGATGCAACTAATGTAAATACAGGTAAATCAAATGGAGTAATTAGAAAACTAGAGCTGCCATTGGGAAGACCATTACAATGGTTTATTTGCTTACTTCACACTAATGAGCTTCCCTTGAGAAAATACCTGGAAGTTCTTGACAGGAAAACGACAGGACCTAGAAGTTCACAGGGCAAAATCGGCAAGGATCTGAATTTTGATCCAAAAAACAGACCAATTGCAAAATTTCCACCTCTCGCTGGAAAAGTGATGAACTTACCAGAAGAAGTGCTAGCAGATCTCAGCAGTGACCAACAATACCTCCATAAGGCGTGTTTGTCAATCAAAACGGTCATGATAGAGGTCCAGCTATCAAATTGTTAGAAACTGTTCAACCTGGGTCTCTCAAAAATGCACGGTGGCTGACAAAAGTAAATCGTCTCTTACGTTATTACATGTCGCACGAAAAACCATCAAAGACACTTCAAAGGATTGCTCATTTTATACTGAACTTCTATGTTCCTGCATGGTTTTATATCAAAGCAAACTGGTCTTGCCAGGATGGGGCCAAAAACTATATCTTCATGATTGAGCTCTATCAAAAACTACATACAATCGACCAAG
The DNA here is from genome assembly GCA_023014485.1 of Bathynomus jamesi. Classification (NCBI taxonomy): domain Eukaryota; kingdom Metazoa; phylum Arthropoda; class Malacostraca; order Isopoda; family Cirolanidae; genus Bathynomus; species Bathynomus jamesi. Next base: position 323,851 of record JAJOZX010002370.1, read on the forward strand.
ACATTATTCGTCCTGTGTTACAAAACAACTGTTACTTTTGTCTTCCTGAAAATATCCTTTTATCTGCTATCGCTGACAAGAATAATATTCGGAAGCTAGCAGTCGAAAAAGTGCTACAAACGAAAAGGAGTTTTATACCGGGTGAAATTCGAATGTTTGACAAGAAACAAGAAATCCATCAGGCTTAACTTTTCAGCTTCGACCTACATGGATATGATTGACTAGAACAAAATGGATATTACTGTTCCTTCCTTACTCTCTGATGTTATAAGTAGCATTGATGACTGCCAAAAACTCATAATTCTTGACACATACCCGTGTCATTCTCAGGCAGTTAAAAGAAATGTGAAGGAAATCTCCTGGCAAGTAAAAAAGTCTACGGACATAACCCCCACCATGGAATGGTTATTCTCAGCAAGAAATTTCAGCTAGAGAATCCAAAAAGGGAAACAAAGTCAGATTTTAAGTGAATCAACAAGAGGATAGCAGTTACACTTCATATAATTTAGTGATAAACGCATGTTTTGGTTTATAAAAGGAAATATTGTTATAATTTTTAATCAAACTAAATTTGCTTCAAAATTTTGGCTTTTCTTCAAAATTGAGGTCAAAGTTGCGAGAATGCACATATTTATAGGCTATAAAAGTTGATGTTTTTATAATAGGTGAGTACTACAGCATTTTTTCAGCTATGTTTCATACTGACAACTTGAGTTCGATATATTTTCGCCCCGCCTTATTGTGCACCCTGGAATGTTGAAAAAATCCTATTTTCATTTAAGCAGGTTTCAGTTAATATAATGCACGTGAATTTATGTTGTAATAATTTTAGGTTTGCTGTCAATTGGTCAAAGTAGTTTGGGAGACTGCGAATGTTTAAGTTTAGGAAAGAAAGGTTGCCGTTGTCGTATTTCTTGTTGAAAAAGTTGTCTACTGAGATATAGTCGGAGTTGACTACGTTTTCAGATTCAATAATTTCATTTACGTATTGAGTGTTTAAAGTGTTGATCATGATGTGAAGATTAGGGTAATACGGTAATAGAAATAATAACAGGTAAGAAAAAATACACAGCACAGCACATATATACAGTATATATACATATATACAGTATATACACAACAGTATATGCAAGAATATATACAAAAAATAAAATACTGTACAAAGCGGTTGCAGTAAAGCAAGAACGTAAGAACGTGATATTATAAATAATGCATCTACAGTGAGTGTAGAGTTCAAAGTTAGAAAATTATTCAATTATTAAACTTAAAACTTAAAATTAAATTAAAAATTAAATCAATATAAAATCTTAAAATTAACGATTACAGAGCTTGAAAGATTATGAGAATAACAAAATTAAAAGATTATAAGGATTATAAAATTATAAAATTAAAAAAAAAAAATATATACAGTATATATATACATATATATATATATATATATATATATATATATATAGGGTGAACCAAATGTAGGTGGACAGTAAATGATAACATTTATTTTGAGAAACATATTTAATTTTTTTGTATACTATAATACAAAATAAAATTTAAATAAATTTAGTTATAATATTTAATATAATAAAACACAAACACCATAGTTATAATGAACACCATAGTTATAATATAATATAACACAAACCGTATTCAACCTACTGTCCACCTACTTTTGGTTCACCGTATATATATATATATATATATATATATATATATATATATATATATACTGGCTGTCAAAATTTTGGAAACATTTTCAAAATGTTGATTACGTAATAATAATAGAGTTGTTTCCATTATGTGTCTAATTAAGGAACTTTCCGCTGGGGTCATTTGTTTCATGAAGACTTACAAACAATTAATCAATATTGAAAGAAATTGTATGTAATGGTGACATCACGTTTTGATTAAAATAATTGTCTATATTCACAGAAATATTAATATTATTGGTTAGAATGTTTTTCTCTTATTTGTATTCATACATTTTATTCCATTTTCCTTAAAAAGAAACCATCTCTGACTTATGAAACTTGGATCCGAACACTGTTTGGTAACACTGTGCCGTTCTCTTACGGGTATTTCTCTATAATGGCTCCCACATGTGTATGATGTCACTATCTTCCAACCAATCCGGAATACAGAGGCCTCCAGCGGCATTAGATGACCTCGGAGGCCGAAGCCACATAGTCTATGTTCATCCCCGGCTTCAGTTACCCTTATCCCCTAAGTCTCATCCAAATCTGGCTAGTGGTTTGGCCGGCCATAAGAAACAAAGAAAGTTCGCAGGCAGTTCGACCGTCACAATTATTTGTATAGATTTGTCTCCTATTTAATACCTTTTTGATGAAGAACTACAATCTTGAGTCTATTTCCGTATATTTCCTTTGTGGGAGCCATTATAGAAAAATACCCGTAAGAGAACGGCACAATGTTACCAAACAGTGTTCGGATCCAGGTTTCATAAGTCAGAGGTGTTTTTTTTTAAGGAAAATGGAATCAAATGTATGAATACAAATAAGAGAAAAACATTCTAACCAATAATATTAATATTTCTGTGAATATAGACAATTATTTTAATCAAAACGTGATGTCACCATTACATACAATTTCTTTCAATATTGATTAATTGTTTGTAAGTCTTCATGAAACAAAAGACCACAGCGGAAAGTTCCTTAATTAGACACATAATATATCATTATACTTCCTGTAAAGTATGAAAAGAATGGAAACAACTTTATTATTATTATTTAATCAACATTTTGAAAATGTTTCCAAAATTTTGACCTCCAATATATATATATATATATATATATATATATAATATATATATATATATATATATATATAATATATATTATATATATATATAACGTAAAGAACGACGCTTGTATAGGAGAACATTCCGCGCAAGATGAGGAGGGAGAACGAACAAATGAAAAAATGAGGTAACCACCCGGGATCTTCCGATTGCCGGTCAGATATGATAACCACTACACCATGGTCCTCACTCGATCAGAAGTCGTAATTCTCCTACATACCCGCAGAAACCAATGCCCCGAGTGGGGCACCTCCCGCATGCCGTACCTATATATACATTTCAACTGCAAAGAACACGCAGTATAATTAACGTAAAGAACGACGCTTGTATAGGAGAACATTCCGCGCAAGATGAGGAGGGAGAACGAACAAATGAAAAAATGAGGTAACCACCCGGGAATCGAACCCTCCTCATCTTGCGCGGCATGTTCTCCTATACAAGCGTCGTTCTTTACGTTAATTATACTGCGTATTCTTTGCAGTTGAAATGTGTATATATATATATATATATATATATATATATATATATAGTGCTGTGCCCACTAACTCCTAAAGTTAGCGCCGCTAACGCTAATGCTAACTACCATAAAATTTAGCGCCGCTAGCTAAGCATTTCAACAGTTAGCGTCGCTAGCGCTAACGCTAATTTTGTCGCTAATTTTTTCTGAAACCCAATTTATATATGTTCTGTCTTCCATAATTTATTTACATATATTGGCATACACGTTGATGTAATTGGTTGCTAAGGTACAAAAATGAGACGTTATAGTGTACGAAAATGAAAATATTTTTATGTAGGAGTCGAGTTCCTTTCGTATATATTATAGGGAAAACAAACCAATGGAAAGAATTAATTCTATGCAGTTTATACAAGTGGTTTTGGAAAACATTAGCGATTGATTTTCTCTAAAAACTTAGCACCACTACCTGTTTCGCTAACAATTTTGAAAATTAGCGGCGCTAACAGTACCGTTAATAAAAGGTTAGGGGCGCTAATTCCAATTTTGTGTGTGTATATATATATATATATATATATATATATATATATTTTTTTTATTTTTTTTTTTTTTCTTTAATTATTATAATATACAAGAATAATGATACATAATAATAGGTTATGTAGTGATAAGTTTACTTAACACACGGGTTGTGCTGAAGTATGAATCAACACTCTTTGTCCTTCCTGGGATTTAGGGGGCATATATTATACCGTCTCGTACATAACAGTAATAAATTATCTTTCCTTTTTTAAGTTTTAATAGTTTATCATAAATTTCTTTTCTGTATTCACAAAGTGATTCATTAATACATATATTAAGTTTGATATTTATAACTACACTTCTTATTTCCGATTGACACAGCCGGTCACTCAATTTGAATTTTATGATTCTTTTCTCAGAGTCATTATTATTTTCTCCGACTCGATATGCCTCCGTGATGGCATTTTCGGGAATGCTTATACGGGGTTTTTCTTTGATGGCGTTTCTGATAATTTCAGTGGAGTTTTTACTCGGGGAGCCTTGACGGACTCCGGGTCCACCGATAAAGTATAGGTTTTAGCGAAGTTCTTGTTGGAGGTTTAACCTCTCATTTTCTATTGCTTGGTTTTGTAGTCGATCTTCTATCGTGGATACTCTCTCATTAAGGTATCCATCCTTTTCTGCCAAGCAGTTTAGGATAAATGATAGGTACGATTCCATATACAAAGCTAATTGTTTATATACCTCTCTCCCGTTCCCTCATGGAGACTCTTGGAGATGAGGGAATGGGGATGCCCGTTGTTGTTGAGATTTGTTTCCTCTTTTTACCATTTTTGGAAACTTTATTCACTTGAAATTTAGATATTCGTTGATAGTTTTTGGAAGTCTTAATGAAAGAATTTGACTCTATTTTTAGATAACGTTCTTCTGGCTTTATAGTAAGGTTTTATTTACACATTTAGTTGAAATTTAGTCGTTCGTTCATATGTCTGCAGGATCACCCGTTTGTTCGGTTGTATGTTTGTTAGTTCAGGGTCACGGGCACAGTTTGTGGCCTTGTAGGACTAAGAAGGTAGTGCCGGATGTCGCTAGAAAAATTTGAAGATATTTTTTATGTAATATTATTAGTTAAGATTACCTGATGAGATTGTAACTGCGTAATCTTGACACGTTTACAGTTTAATGGAGCAGTAACACAATGATTAACAGACTTTAAACACTGCTAATTTTGATAAGAAGCCGCACGAAACTGGCAAGCGGCACCAGCACTGGCACAAAAGCATATAACCACTTATGTAAACAAATTTTGAAAACTGAAAAGAATTTTTATTATTTTTATTTGATAGCAAACGATTTCCATATATATATACTGTATATACACCTTCGTATATGCGATGATGATGATAATGATGTCTGATGAGTTAGGTTCATTTGTACACGCTTAAACAGGGGAGTCAGGGAAGGTTTTAGTAACACACCCGCCGCTCCCAGTTCCTTCCTAGGTTGTGTTTCGAGGGATTTTGCTGCGCAAGGCCCAACGAGCGTTCTAATATATATATATATATATATATATATATATATATATATATATATATATATATATATATCTACAAACTTTGCGGTCTCCATAAGGCAAGATTCCATTTTACGAAATATGACCTCTTCAACCCATACCATGAAATACCACATTCCATTTATATGACTACATATACCATCGTAGCTTTTTTGTACGATAATCTCAGCAAAATATTATCGGACGGGAAAATCGTACGGTAATAACAGTAAGGTAATAATCGTATTGTACGATATTTGATATCGTACACATGCTCTAGCAACTTCTTTGTACGAAAAGACAGTAAAACTACAAGGGATTTTTTTAATGGGTCATTTATATATATATATATATATATGAGAGAGAGAGAGAGGCCGGTAACTCGGCGATTATAGTGTCGGGCTCTGGGCGGTGAGGTCTTAAGTTCGCTTCCAGCAACTGGCATCGAGTGGGGTTGGATCAGCCACTTACGCTCGGACTCAGGTAACCCTTGGGGAACACTCATCCGAAATGAGATTCCTAGATGTTACCTTTACTTATATATATCTTGGTTAACCTTGGTTTTGCTTCCTTCCGAATTGTTCATTCTGACGAGGGTCAAGCTAGTTTTTGAGGTCCAGTGCTAGTGTCTCCGAGCAACTGACACATTAAAAAAAACGGACTCCACCTTAGACCTACAGTTTAACGTGGAATCCGAACCACGCCCCACCACAGGCGATCAGAAATTATAAAGTCCTCGCTCGGACTCTCACAACCTCCCGATCACCAGCCCAGCGTCTTAACCACTAGAATACCCAGGGTGCCCATTTATCTACCAAACAATTTTTATTGTGGGGAAGGATGAACAGGTAGGCTTTGCTGCGCGCCGCTGCCGTTACCGGGTCTCGATCCCGAGGCCGATGGATTGGTAGTCAGCGATGCTAACAACACACCACCATATATATATATATATATATATATATATATATAGGGGCCCTATATATGTATATATAAAATATATATATATATATATATATATATATATATATATATATATATATATATATATATATGCACTAAAATCACAAAATAACACGTGACCTTATTAATAAGCAAACAACCACAGGGAAAAGGAAACACAAAGTCCGAGCGCTTTCGTGATATATTCACATTATCAAGGAGGAACAGAAAATTTTATGTTCCTCCTTGATAATATGAATATATCACGAAAGCGCTCGGACTTTGTGTTTCCTTTTCCCTGTGGTTGTTGGCTTATATATATATATATATATATATATATATATATATAATATATATATATATAAAAGGATAAACAGGAAAACCGAGGTGTGTATATAACATTCTTATTTGGAAAATGCGCAAGGTACAAGCAGACTTTTCGGAAATACATTTCCGTCATCAGTGCTATAAAACTTGAATTTTACGATGTTAAAATTTTTTATAATTTGTTTATATAAAAAATTAAATGTTTAAAAATTTAAAAAATGTTAAAAAAGATTAAAATGGAATAAGAGAATAAAACACAGAATGTGATCGTTGTGGGCATCCTAAAATGTTGAGGTCGGCAAGTCGGTTTACTATTAACAGTGTTTATAATTTGAAAGGAGCGATGAGATGGTCTGCAAGATAGTGCATGAAAATATATATACTAGGAGCACTCAATATATTTTTTCCCACCCTTTTTTCTTAGCTAAATAATAGGCCATGAGGCTGAAATGTCTCTTGGGCCGTAAGTTTGAACTTTCTACGATTCACATAACCGGATTTTTCCAGTTTGAACCTTCCTTCCTTGTATAAAACCGCTTTCAAACGCCCTTGCATAAAACCGATGGTTAACGCAGTTTCGAAAATAGCGTCTGAGAGTGATGTGCGTCATAAACAGAGAGCTGTTATCGAGTTCTTAACCACTGAGAAGGAAACAGTTGGAAATATTCACAAACGTCTACAAAACGTTTACGGAAATGCTGTTGTCGATCGAAGCACAGTTGGACGCTGGTCTAAACGTGTGAGATCATCGGAGAGAGGGAGAGCCAGCCTCGATGATGAGCCACGCAGCGGTCGCCCGGCATCGACTGCGACATCTCACACTGTGCAACGTGTTAACAGCATCGTTCCATCAAATCAGCGCGTCGCATACAAGGAGCTAGGAATTAGTGAAGGAAGTATGAATACGATAATTCAGCAACTGGGATACTCAAAAGTGTGTTCACGGTTTGTTCCTCGCGAACTGACTGAAGATCACAAAGCCCAGAGAAAAGAAATTGCTTCTGAATCGTTGGTTCGATACGAGACAGAAGGGGATGACTTCCTTTCACGAATTGTGACGATGAGGTTGTTGAGGAGGTTAAGAGGTGGCTCCAGCGGAACACAGCGGACTTTTACCAGCAAGAAATAAAGGCCCCTGTTTCGAGGTGGAGGAAAGCGGTAGAAAAGGATGAAGATTATGTGGAAAAATAAAAACTTGTGAAAAAAGTATGTAACTACTTGTGTACAAAGTTTCTGGAACTTACAAGGAAATTTGGAAACAAAAAAAAGGTGGGGCAAAATATATTGAGTGGCCCTCGTGTATATATCAGGTCATCCCATAACTAATGTCGTTTTTTAGATCGGAATTTGAAGGACAAAAAAAACTCAACTAAAACTTTTTAATCTAGTATATATTTTCCATCGGAGTCAATGACACTCTGCCAACGTCCTACAAGCTTTTCAATGCCATGTTTATAAAATTCAGACGGTTTTGAGGCAAAAAACGTACAAAGACTGGTGTGCAGGTCATCTAAAGAAGTATACTGTTTCTCGTCAAAATAGTTTTGCAGACTCCTGAAGAGATGATAATCTGAAGGCGCAAAGTCTGGAGAATATGGAGGATGTGGAAGTTTTTCCCACCCAAGCTCCTCAATTTTTGCAGAAGTGATCCGAGCGGTATGAGGACGTGCGTTGTCGTGGTGGAACACGATTCCTTTCCGATTAACCAAAGAAGGTCTCTTTTCTTTTAGTGCAGCGTTCAATCGATCCAGTTGTTGACAGTAGACTTGAGCGGTGATTGTTTGGTTGTGTGGTAAGGTTTCAAAGTGTATTACACCACCTTTATCCCACTAAACACTAAGCAACACCTTCCGAGGGTGAAGATTTGGTTTTGGCTGTGGTGTCGCTGGTTCTGGTACAGTATCCACTTTTCATCACCGGTCACTAAACGGTGCAAAAACGGATCTTGGAGTTCATGGGAATGAAGAGCTGTGCTAATGTTTACCCGCACCCTCAGATTGTCGACCGACAATTCATGTGGCACCCATTTTCCTAACTTAGGCACTTTCCCGAATTGTTTCAAATGTCGATGGATGGTGGACGGGGATGAATTGAGTTTCTGGGCCAATTCTTCGACAGTTGTTGAATAGTCTTCTTCAAGTGCGGCTAACAGCAGGTCATCATCAAACTCAGCAGGGCGTCCAGAGTGTGCTGCATCTGTCAAACAGCAGTCACCATTCCTAAACTTTTGAAACCATCTTTGACATTTCCTCACATGCAGAATATCGTTGCCATAAACATCCTGAATGTTTCGCGTTGCTTCAGTAGCACTATTCCCTTTTTTGAACTCGTAAAGCATTATATGTCTGACATGCTCTTCTGATACCGCCATGTTTATGAGGGGTTCACATAAAGCAAAACACACGTCTTCACTGGTCAAGGTCTGTAAAGTATGTAACGAAACACGATAGATCTCCTCTTAGATATAACCTTCGGAAAATTTATGCTTAAACCGAGTAGGACTAGTTTAAACTTAATCTATCGTAAAAAACGACATTACTTATGGGATGACCTGATATATATATATATATATATATATATATATATATATACGAGGGCATGCTGAAAAGTAATGCCTTCTATTTTTTCTCCAAAACAGATTCACGTAGCTGGATGAACTGAAGTGCAGTCAATATATATGTTCTTCACGCCCATTGCTGTGAAGTTTCTTAATTCTAGCACCAGAGGTCTCAGAGCTATGTCCGTCAACATGGCGGACGATGACAACACAATGTCAGTGCGGTTAAAACGGCGTACAGTTATCGAGTTTCTGACAGCAAAAAACATGCCACCTATCGGCATTCACCGGCGAATGAAGGCTGTGTATGGTGATGATTCTGTAAAAGTGAGTACTGTTCGCCATTGGGCTAAGCATGTGGCTGATGCAGACATTGGACATGCCGAACTGCATGATTAACCACGTAGCGGGAGACCGCAAACAGCAAATGACGATCACCAACAAGCGCTGATGAGATGATCAAACAAAATCGCCGAATATCTCGGCAAACACTAGCTACCAATCTTAGCATTTCATGTGAGCGGGTGCAGGCTATTGTTGCTAATCTTGGGTGCCGAAAAGTGTGTGCACAATGGGTTCCTAGAATGTTGACTGATGCAATGAAGGAGAGGCGGATGGAAGTTTTCAGAGATTTGTTGCGACATGAACGTGAAGGCAACGAATTCTTATGCAGCATTGTGACTGGAGATGAAAGCTGGGTGCACCATTACGACCCAGAAGGCAAGGGACGGTCAATGGAATACCGTCACAAAGGTTAACCAGGACCAAAAAGTTCAAAACCAAGCGTCGCCGGAAAACTCATGCTTACTGTTTTCTGGGACGTTAATGGTGTTGTCCATTCAGAATTCATGCCAACTGGCACCACCACTAACTTGTGCGCTACACTGAAACTCTGGAGAGATTGAAGGCATGGATTTGAAGAGTTCGCCCTGACATTCAGATGGTTCTCTTCCAGCATGACGGTCTATGACCTCACACGAGTGCACTAACAACTAAAACAATTCGCTGCTTTGGTTTCACTGTCTTGGACCACCCACCATACAGCCCAGATCTGGCTCCATCAGATTTCCACTTATTCCCTAAACTTAAGGAACATCTTCGAGGACGACGTTTCTCTTCAGACGTTGAAGTCAAGACAGCTGTGAGCAATTAGTTCCGTCAACAAGACACAGAGTTCTATCGTGACGGCATCACAAAACTGCTTGAACATTGGCAGAAGTGTGTGGACCGCAGAGGTGATTATGTTGAGCAGTAACTATGTCAAACTGAAGAATAAAGTTCAATGTAAGTATCTGTTTTTGTTTCATTGTAATATCTCATCCCATTTCAGAATTGTAAATTAGGAGGCATTACTTTTCAGCACTCCCTCGTATATATACACCGACACTGTCATATAATCATCCATACAGAGCTATTACAAGGGATTATTTTAAGATATCATATCCACTTCCCCAAAACGGAGGAGGTTAAACAATACTGAGATTAAAAATAATTTCGAGTGCGATAAAAATGGACTTTATAACAATTTTTTAGTGCCAACGTCCTTATCTTTCTTTGGCATTTATAGTTGAACAGGGTGATCCAAAAATGGGTGATCCTGTCAATGTTGGTGCTCAGGTGACCGTGGAAGCACATTCACGCAAACAAGGTGCGGAAATAAGTTCTGAATGTTGCTCGTTTTTCCTCTTTTTTGGATCATCCTGCGTAACTAAATCGAAATTGGGGTAAAATTAAAGGTTTCCGTGCCCTCCTTGAAGCACAACATTGGCCCTATGGTTCAATTGGCCATGATAAAGAAAAATATAATGATTTCATTTCATTCCAACTATATACAGGGTATCCGTGAAATAAGCGTGAAAATATAATTGGCCTTTTTTTATTAATTTATTAATCTGTATATATTTGCAATATATACAGTATGTGGTTATTTACATTTCCAAACTTTCTAAGTTTAGAACATTTCCAAACTTTCTAAGTTTAGAACATTTCCAAACTTTCTAAGTTTAGAACATTTCCACATGATGATCGTCATTCGTCTGTACGATACTGTACGTATTCGACGCTGGAACTCCATTAGAACATTAGCAAGATACACTCGTGGAATGGATCCAGTGACGTCGGATTCTTTGACGAAGGTCTGCCAGATATATGGATGTGTCACAATCCAAAAGTGTACTAACATAGCCCATAAATAAAAATCGAGAGGTCAAATCGGGTAATCGAGGTGGACATGCTATCGGTTCACAACGGCCTATCCAGCACTGAAACACATCAACATGAACGGGATTCATCAAAAGTTAACGTTATGTGTAATGTCACGTGACTGCATACTTAGTCCATTTTTTTTGACAATCATAACGCGACTGGGGGAAGATATCTTAACGTGCTACAACTGCTTTTTTCTTCCCCTATTAAGGGCTACCAGAGTTGACATGAGAAGTGGATGTAAACAATCATATATATATATATATATATATATATATATATATACGTAATTGCACTTTTGCCGGTGTGACGGTTACACGTGTTTCGATCGAAGTCCAAATAAAAGCGGTATTACAGTAAAAATCCTGCAGTTAATCAGGTTTAAGCAGTTCCAATATTTGAGTGAATATATAGTGCACAGTGGTATTTCTCTTTAAGTAGTAAAATCACGGCGTATGTAAAACAAAGGTACATAAAAACGAAGCGGATTAATCTATACAGCATTTTTCCGAGTGTTTCTCTGTGAAAGAAATTAGCTGTCCATTGCTTAGCTGAAGAAAATTCCTACAACTACCCCCTAATTATCTCCCGTGGCCACACTCCCGAGCACCAATCAGAGAATTATACAGCGTGCCACATCCCCCATCCCACGAAGTAACGGAGAATACTTTCCCTCACTCAGTTTGAATCAACCCCAACGCAATATCTCCCATAATACCCTTATGAGTCAATTTTGTGCACCAGCTGCTACCTCCTCCTATTAACATGGGAATGGTAAATAAATTCCTGCAACTCTGTGGTTTCTATAACAATGCAACAGATGAGGTAAAGGCGATGAGATGCGATCTCTGCCAATCGCTTTTCGATTTCCTATGCCTGAAATGGGAAGATGAAGAAATCTCTCTCACAACGAACGCAAAGCAACTTAATGGGCTAAAGTTTTTCTGTGAAAACTGCATGAACGAAATAAACTCTTTTACGGTATTTAAAGCAGAAAGAGACTATGAGAAGAAAATAAAAGAGGAAAGTGTAAATAAAGAACAGGGAAAAAAAGAAGAAACGAAGAAAAGCGAAGTAGAAATAAATCAAATACCGTCACACAACGAGGTCGAAAACATACAAGCAACAGATAGTATAGCGGCAACGGAGGACATTAGCACAAATAGCACAAATAGGATAAAAACAAGCGTGCAATCAAGAAAACAAAGTGACACTGTCCCCCAATAAGGAGCAAAAAATGAAAGGCCTCGAGTAAAAGTGGGGAACGAATTATATGCAGATATTATGTACAAGATAATTGCAGATATAAGAGAGGACAATGTACATATGAACATGCCCCAATATGCAATTTCTTCTATAATAATGGTCATTATAAATTCAGAGGCAGATGCAGATTCTACCACCCGGACATTTGCAGGACTTACGCAAAATATGGAACCTGCAAATACGGGAAAAAATGCTACTATCAACATCTCAGGACGAACCCAAAGTACAAAGGACAAAGTTTAAAGGACAATAGGAATAACATGAATAAACATATGTACAGAAATCGTTAACAAAATTTTTTTCAACATCGCAGGCACAATACGGCTTCTAAATATCATACAACCAGAGCTGGGCAATAAATACATTGAATGTATTTAAATACTAAATACTAAATACATGGGAGAAATGTATTTAAATACTAAATACTAAATACATGGGAGAAATGTATTTAAATACTAAATACTAAATACATTTTACGAATGTATTTAGATACTAAATACAAAATACATCAATTGTATTTAAATACATTTGTAAATACATTTTAAATACATACAAATTTTAACATATGCATTCACTAATTCATGAGTAACAATATAAAATGCTTGATAAAGGATAAAGAAATAGTACAATCTAATTTCCGATTATATATTTCCCTTTTTAGAACAAAACAAAAACAAAAGAACTTAGAACTTACGATGTTCAACCAGTGACATATTATACTCATTATATCATTGCAAAATGAGTAACAATTAATGAGTAGATGAGACATAAACGTAAACATAAGACGTAAACATAAACATAAGGCACCTTACGAATTCTCTTTTATTTCACGGTTGCTGCGGATCAAAACCAATCTTTCAAAAGTTTTGTCTGAAAGAGAGTTTCTTTTGCTTGTTGAAGCCATGACACGCACACGATAAAGAAATTAACCGCTTTCGCCTAAGAGTGGCACACAACTGATTGAACTGACACTTTGAAACATGAACCATGCTGTACTACACTGTCGACGCGTCGTACTGTGCTAGTACAGAACGTGTATTAAACCAGTAAAAGTATTTACATTTTTATATTTTGAGTATTTAAATACATTGTATTTAAATACTCATTAAAGTATTTAAATACTATATTTAAATACATGAAAAACAATGTATTTATAAATACAGTTCTAAATACACAAATGTATTTAAATACGTATTTAAATACAAATGTATTTAAATACTGCCCAGCTCTGCATACAACGCATGCCGTCGACACAGCTGGGAACCTCCGAGCCGAACCACTTCCTGGCAAGACGCTACCAGAACAGTTATGCGGAAATGGATCTCTCTCGGAGGACCATATGGCAACTAAATAAGCGATACCGAAGGAAAACGAACTTTAAATGCACAAGGGACAACGCAAAACAAAGAACATAAATATTGTCCTGGCTAGTATTCAATAAATGAAACCAAACCACTCACTCAACAAAGTTTCCTACCTGAAAGGATTTATGGACGAAACAAGGGCGGACATCGCATGCCTCACTGGAACTCGTCTTAAAGATTGCCAAGGAAATTATAAAAACTGCGAACATTGTATTGTTAAGAAAGAGATAAATATCGAGGGTTTCAACTTATTATGAGCTGATAGAACAGCGAAGCGTAAAGGTGGCTGTGCTATATATGTTTGCCCGCATATGTAATGTTCCTCTCCTCACAGGCGACTCCCTACATGTGGAAACGCATCACTGATAGTCAAGGTACCCCAACTGGAGGAAGGTGGGGCGGAGGGGAACAAACGAGTCTAACAACATATAACATTGACATACAGGTAATTATAATGTAATGTCTGTGTTCATAAAGATAAACAATTAATATAATCGTGAACAGCTTTGAACTCCATGTTTACTAGTCCTTTATTATTATTAATAAATAATTGGTTTTACAATTTACAATGACATAAATAATTGTGAAGCTGAACTATTTATTTTATTTAATTTGGCCCTTAAGCTTTAGGCTTTACTGGGCTCTTATTAAAAATAAAGAGCTAGTTATTATTAATTATTAATAAATAAATAAATAAGTAATTAAATAAGTAATATTAATAGTTAAAGTATGTATTAATCCTAAATTATCATTACTGATACGACAAATGCAAGGTCACTATTGAAGGTATTATACCAATACCATACAAAGAAACCAATATTATATATGAGAGATAAGAACTGAACAATCACAAGAAATGTGTCTTTAATACTAAATTCACACAAGAAATTAATAAACAATAGTAATGGACATTAATCCTAGATTTTTGTTAGTATGCCATTATTAATTGGGATTTCAACTTCGTTTTAAACGAATTTACATTCACAATATTTTTTATATTAGCATTTAAATCATTCCATAGTTTCAATCCAATGAAAATGGGTAGTTTTTGAGATGAAGACAATCTAAATTGAGGTATAACATGCTTTGATCTATTTCTGGTCTGATACGAGTGGATTTCTTGATGAATTACAAAATATCAATTTAGGGTACTCATTGTAAATTAATGATTTTGTTCTTATACTTGTAAATAAAAATAAAATGTGCCAGTTTCATTACATCATTGAGTTTAGTAGGTTTAGCTCTTTAAATAATGCACTAGAGTGATCAAGGAAATCAGCATCAGATATAAATAACCTTATTGCTCTTTTTTGGATGACAAAGATACCGTTTAATGCTGTTCGTGGAGTTTCCCCAAACAAGGGTGCAGTACGTTATATAAGGAAGAACAAGAGTATGATAAAGAGTCAATAAAACCTGTTTAGGGACTACATTTCTAAGTTTAAACATTATAGCGACGCTCCTTGAAACCTTTTTCGCGATATAATTTACATGATCACTCCATTGCAAATTCTTATCTAGCATTACACCAAAATTTTTGTTACAGTACACTCCTTTACAGCGACTTCATCAACATTAAGTTCATCAAGATACACTTTTCGTTTATTAATAAAAATCGTGAAATTTGTTTTACTGGTATTTAGGAAGAGTTTATTGGTGGTCACCAATTTTATTACATTGATGAATTATTAATCAAATATATTCGTAGCTGAATTAAATCTTTGCAAGAAAAAGACACAGTTGTATCATCTGCAAACATTATGAAGTTCAGTATATCAAATGAACGTGGACGGTCATTTATATATAATAAAAATAACAGTGGACCCAGAACTGAGCCCTGTGGCACACCATGTTCATGACTTAAAAATGAAAAGATGCAAAACGAGGGATGATTGTATAATCTTCCAGACTTGCCTGATTAATTGACATCTATTCACTTCAAAAATGGGCAGCAACTGCTTAAAACTAACATTACTACTTTCATCCAATGGTTATGTAAAATGAGCCAATATATATAAATATGTTCTTTGAATTGCTGAGTGTCTACATAGAAGGAAATAAGAAGGGCACAATCTGTGTCTTGCGTATTCTTATATCTAGAGCCAACTCTTCAAAATACTTATTTAGATGTGCTGTCACGCAACTTTCTTGAGTCTTATAAATGCCATTATCTCTTATTGATGGAAGACATAACTCACTATGAAATGTCGAACAAATGGCATGAACTCCTGCATCTGTTCTACTAAAGTTGTAAACAACAGGTGTATTTGGTGGAGATAAAAATAAGACACTATCCTCCAAATAATTAGTCTTATACAGTAATAAGGTTCCATTATGATTACTGCAAGTCTATATGAACAGCTACCACAATACAACTTTTTATATATTAGTGAATCTGAACCAAAAATAGACATTACACAACCAACCTCCACACTCGCTCATTCCCCTTTATTAGTATTGTTTCTAATGATTTAATATACGCGAGACTGGTGGGTGGGGAATGGTAATGAGGGATTGTAGAGATTGGTTGTGTAATGTCTATTTTTGGTTCAAATTCACTAGTATATAAAAAGTTGTATTGTGGTAGCTGTTCAGTGTTCATATTGACTAGTGAAATAGTTATAATTGTAATCATGATGGAACCTTATTACTAGGGCGACCCAAAGTTAATAAAGTTAATAATAAAGTTAAAAATTTGCTATTGTAAGTAAAACTTTCGCGATAGATTAATAAAATAAAATTAACAAAAATGTGGAGTGAAACTGCGTAAGCAAATAAATTATTTCGAATTCTCTAACATGATGTTATAATATGCATTCTGAATTCTTATTTACATAGAGTCTATACATTGATTAATGATGATCATACAAGCTGATTATGCATTATTTCTACATTACTTTTTCATTATTTATCGACGTAATGTTTTCCGGAGCTTTCTACATTTGATAGTTAGGCGTGTATTCATTCATACAATATGTGAATACTGTGTGAATATTATATTTTGGTTTTTGTTGTTAGAATCAGTTCAGTAGTACCAATAAAGTACCATAAATCACATGTGGTGCTGGTTAAGTGTGCGGTCTACCTACGATTCGGCGGTCTACCTTTTAATTATAGCTTCTTAGCTTGTTTACTAATTGTTTGTTTACATCCCATTGTCAATCGCCCTTGACGATTGGTTAGGTTTAGTCATGATATTTTCGTTAGTTTTAACGAAAATATCATGATTAAACCTAACCAATCGTAGGTAGACCGCACACTTAACCAGCACCTCACATGTTTACTTAACTATATTAATTTTGCTTATCTTTTTGGCAGAATATATAAATTTCAAACATGCCTAAAACTGTGAAATCAGCTTTTGCGAAAATCCAGGCAATTATTACTAGCTATCCTGATGAATTTGTCCAAACTCCAACAACATAACTAAATAAATTCGTTAATAATTTAATAAATAAATGAATGTGGTGCGTTTTATTTTATTATTAAGCGTTAATATTTATCCACAAATAAGTTGCAAAGAAAGAAATATTTAGGTTAAATAAAATTAATAATTGGTAAGAATAAAGTTAATAATTTAAATTTTTTAGGTTAAAACTGGGTCGCCCTACATCACTGTATAACACTAGTAAACTACATGGAGTATCAACGCTATTCACGATCATATTAATTGTTTATCTTTATGAACACAGACATTACATTATAATTACCTGTATGTCAATGACTGCACATTCATTTGTCCTTTAGATATGCAGTATATGTCTGTGTTATATGCTGTTGGACTTGGTTGTCCCCCCTCCACCCCACCTTCCCCCAGTTGGGGTACCTTGACTATCACTGCGGCGTTGCCACATGTACGGAGTCGCCTGTGAGGCGAGGAACATTACATATGCGAACAACTGTATATGAAGGTCATATGACACAGACGGTAATAAGTAAATCCAACAGTTTTGTAGAACTCCCAGCAGTAAAAATAGAAAAATTAAACGTGATACTGACAGTCATCTATAGACCTCCAAACACTCCAAATGAAAAATTCTCGGATGCCATTGATGACATCACAAACCTAATAAAGTCCATAAACCCTCCATTCCCAAATATAATGCTCCGCGGAGACTTTAATTTCCCATTTATTAAATACAGAAAGGTGGATAAGGAAAATTAACACTAAACAGTCAGAAAACTGGGAATCCTATTTAACTACACTCAATCACAAGACCAACAGCACCCAACTCTGGAAAACCTTGAAAAATATCCACACTTCACATACTAACCCACCCCCCACACACGAAGCTCTCCTTTCCAACTGTAACCAAATTCCATCCCCACAAAAACACTGCAACCTACTCATGCACCACTACTCAAAAATTAGCCATAAAATCACTGTTCCCAATAATAGAAAAATCCTCAAAAACATACGGAAACTTTCGGCCGACCAACAACAACCACATCCATTTACACCCCAAGGCACAGCTGCGGCCATAAAATCCCTTAAAAACTCTCATGCCGAAGGCCCAGACCACATTTCAAACACCTTGGTCCAATTGCTCTTGCAGCCCTCACAAACATATTCAATTACTCCTGGCTTCACAATGTCATACTCTCCACCTGGAAACTGGCACACATCATCCCGATACTGAAACCCAATAAACCCCCCAACCTACTTGCTTCATACCGGCCAATCTCCCTTCTCTCAACCATTTCCAAAGTCCTCGAAAAACTGATACTAAGACGCATACAACCACACATTACACTTTCACAAACCCAACACGGCTTCAGGTCCGCCCACTCCACCACAACGCTTCTCACAAACCTAACTCAACACATCTTAGATGGCTTCAACCAACTATCCCCCCCTGCCCGCACAGTCCTTGTTGCCATCGACATCAACAAAGCTTTCGACACTGTCCCACGCCACATTCTTGCACAAAAGATTATTGATCTCCACATCCCCACTAATGACAAGAAATGGCTTACCAATTTCATTGCAGGCCGACTTGGTAAAGTCATACACAAACAACACTCATCCAAAACCTACAGACTATACAATGGCGTCCCACAGGGCTCTATACTCTCTCCAACCCTCTTCAACCTTTTCATGCACGACCTCCCACAACCTCTCTCCCCCCATGTCCACGTTTCCTCCTATGCAGATGACCTGACCATAACAGCACAACACCATAACCGTAACACCGCCACACGCCTGATCCAGCAGTACATTACCAATCTGGAACTCTGGCTGACTAATAATAGGATGTCAGCATCCCCTCAAAAATCCTCCATCACCCTCCTAACCTCAGACCGCCACGAATCCCAAGCACACCCGAGAGTCACCCTCATGGGACATCCCCTACCTCTAAACAAAACCCCAACAATCCTTGGCCTCACCCTAGACACACACATGTCCTTTTCCCCTCACATATCAAACATTTGCTCCAAAGCAACAAAAAAAACTCAACGCTCTCAGAACACTCACCTCCACAACATTCGGTCAGCAGAAGGAATCCCTTAGTATCCTATACAAACAGTTTGTACGTACTACCCTAACTTACGCTGCCCCCGCCTGGTCCCCGTCCATCTCCCACACAAACCAGAAAAAGATACAGACTACACAAAACAGAGGTCTCAGAAGCATTACTGGCTGCCTTCGAACCACACCCATCCCACATCTACACGCAGATACAAAAATACTCCCCATCGAACGCCACATGAACATGACAGGGACTCAATTCTTCTCCAGAGCACTGGCCCCAGACCACCCCTGTCACCATCTCACATTACACAATCCCCCACCCCGCAACAAAAAACGTACTCCTGCTGCTCACTATTCGCAGCTACTGAACAATATCCCCCCTCCCCTAAACATCAACCCCATTAAACATCTCCACACAGAATTCACCCGGAAATACCTACTCGACCAACCACACAACACTGTCCTTCACGATACTCCCCCTGTAGTCCATCAGAGCGAACAAACCCTCCCAAGGAAAACAAGTTACTCTGGCCAGGCTCCGTTCAGGTCACCACCCCTCCCTCCAACATTACAGACACAGACTCCACCTTGCTGACACCTCCACCATTCAAAAATGCTACCTCCACCCTGAGGACACAGAACACCTACTCTTACACTGCCACACTCTCTCTCAACAAAGAGACAACTTCAACATTACCTCTCTACGAGACCTATGGACCCGTCCCACGTTGGTCGCGGGATACCTGAGTGCCGCCGGATTCGCATAAGAGAACCCGGGTCTACGAAGTAAGAAGTAAGTATATATATATATATATATATATATATATATATATATATATATATATATATATACACCAGGACAAGGTAGGCACAAGGGAAGACCAGGAGCAAGCAAAAATGTTGATGGCTCTCACAAACGAATTTATGTTGACACAGGAGATAACAGAAATATCAGGAAAAATAACTGTCTAGATCTGGTATTCACAAATAACACGAACTTGATTGCTAATATAAAAATAACCCCAACCATTATCTCAGACCACAACATAATCGAGATATCAACAAATATGGCGACATCATTAAAAGACAAGACATATACTGAAGAAAGAAGCAAATTTGGGACTTTCAACTTAAACTCTAACACTATAAATTGGGAAGCAATCACATCACACATGGCCCAAATCGAGTGGAGAACAGTTTTAGAGAATAAAACAACTGAAGAAATGCTAACAACCCTGGAAGAAAAGACGCTGAGAATTTTAGAAAAATATGCTCCGAAAGCACAGACAAAAGGAAAGAGGAACTGGTTCGAGAGGCAAAGGGGAACAATATTCCGCAAAAGAAACAGAGTAATGGCGAAGTTAGCTAATTGCAGAGACAACAATACCTGGAAAGTAGTACAAGAAAAACTGGAGAGTATCGATAAGGAAATACGAACCCTGATTAAGGGTCATATAGAGAGGGAAGAGGAAAAGGCGGTAGAAGCAATAAAGGAAAATCCAAAATATTTCTATAGCTATGCGAAAGGAAAAACAAAAACGCGTGTCACTATCGGGCCCTTGAGGAAAGGAAATAATGAACTAATGGACGATCTAAAAGAAATATCTGAAACATTGAGAGCCCAGTATGAATCACTATTCAGACTCCCAAAAAGTGACAAAGCGATACCTAACATAGGTGCATTCTTTGAAGCGAAATTGCAAGGAGAGTGTATAACAGATTTTGATTTTACCCCAGATGTAACGCAAGCTATACGACAAATGAAATCACATTCAGCTGTAGGTCCGGACAATTGGAACGCACTATTGATTAAAAATTGTAAAAATGAAATAGCTACACCCTTATAATGGATATGGAGAAGATCCCAAGACTGGGGAAATATGAGCATCTTGAAAAGAGCAAATATTGTCCCTCTATATAAAGGACGGGATAGATCTCAAGCAAAGAACTACAGACCACTGTCATTGATGTCCCACCTCACCAAAGTATTTGAAAGAATAATTAGAGAGAAAATCTATGTTTTCTGGAAGACACTGGAAAAATTCAAGGAAAATCAGCACGGATTCCGATCAGGAAGATCGTGCCTATCACAACTTTCAGAGCGCTATAACAATATCCTAGATGCACTGGAAGGCAATGAAAACTACGATGTCATATACACGGATTTTACTAAAGCTTTCGACAAATGTGATCATGGTATAATAGCACATAAAATGAAATATATGGGAATAATAGGCAAAGTGGGAAAATGGATCCACAACTTCCTCAGAGAACGTCTACAGGTCGTCAAAATTCAAGGTATATCACCCTCATAATCAGAAGTACGCAGCTCACTACCACAAGGTACAGTACTGGCCCCACTCCTGTTCATTATCACGCTAACAGACATAGACAGTGACGTAAACAGCAACAGTATAGTAAGATCCTTTGCAGACGATACAAAGATCAGCAGAAAAATCAGCGATGCAAATGACGTGGAGGCCTTGCAGAGGGACACGAACAAAATATACAAATGGTCAGAAGACAACAACATGACATTCAACACCGAGAAATTTCAGCTCTTGAGATATGGTAGAAATGAGGAACTTGAACAGACTGCATATTATGCCCCAGATAGACAAGAAATTCAGAGAAACAAAAAAGCGATAGATTTTGGGGTTATAATGATCGATGATGCGAAATTCGAGACACAAAATCAGATAACAATAAACAAAGCAAAAAAAACAACCAAACGCGGGACAAGTACCAAGAACGTACCCCTTTTCCCTCTCAGCCTCCCCCTTTTCCCTCTCCCTCGTTAAAATTATTAACGTTGTTGAATATAATAAAACAATTAGCAACAGGAGCTCTAGGGGTGGTGATCGAGGATGAGTCTGTTGACAATAATGCCAGCTTGTGACATGCCAGTGTGTGATGCCAGAAAAAAAAAAAAAAAAAAAAATTAGACTAACACGATCGTAGATGTAGCTCGTAGCGTAAACTAACCTACTTTTTGTTTTACTTTACCTACTTTTTTTTTCCCCTTCTTAACCTCTCCTTACTTGCATGTCTGTAGTTTGCATGGTATGATAGTGAGTTAAGACTGTGTTTGCATGGTTTGTAAGCGTTCTTATTTTATTTCTTTTCATCTTTCACCCCTTTCCTATTCTCTCCGACTATTTTTCTGACTTGTCGGCAGTGGCCGACTGATGATGATGGTGAGCCTTTCTTTCTCGTTTTCTGAATGAATGTTAACCCATGAGTGATAGGTGTTGCTACTTAATTAATCCCTTATTCTCTTCTCTTAACCCCCTACTCTTTCCTTTCTCTCGGGCTAACCTTAGAGTGGATCTTAGGGTCTTTGTTAGCCTTAGCTTCTGTAGATCCGTAGAACGTTCAAAAGAAAGGACAAGATAGTAATGATTCCCCTGCTGAAAACACTGATTATATCAAAACTTGAATACTGCTCAATCTTAACGTCCCCATACAAGAAGGAAGAAACTAATAAACTAGAAGAAACTCAGAGAGACATTTCACAGCTAAGATTGATGGCTGCAAAGAACTCAACTACTGGGAAAGACTACGTAAACAAAATCTGTACTCCCTGGAAAGAAGAGAGAGGTATACCATAATCTACATATGGAAAATGATCGAAAAACTGGTACCAAACCTCAAACTAAACCCAATTACCATCCAAACACTGCTGGAAAATAGGAAAGTCAGAATGTGTAGTGTTCCCAAATTAAAGGCCCGACAAGGCATCTCTTCAACACTGAAGGAAAATAGTTTGGTTGTCAGGGGGCCAAGACTTCCAGCCTCCAAAGCACCTTAGGAACGTTACAGGGGTCAAAGTTGAAGTCTTCAAAAGAAGACTAGATGGCTGGCTCAGGATGGTACCAGATGAGCCTGGTGTACCTGGCTGTGTGCGGTGGTGAGCGCAAGAAAACAACTCGCTGCTCCACAATGCCAGGCCCAGAGGCGGGGCCACCAGTTTGACCATCGTGTGAAGAGAGACCAACGCACGGAACTGCAACAAGGTTAACGAGGTATACATACGTATATAAGCACACCGGACAAAAAATTAGTCTCCCCTAATAGCACCGATAGTAGGAAGTTCAAGGTCACACAGAGGGCGCTGATGTAGCATTGGTAAGTGACAAGTAGCGGTGACGTAGCACACAGGATCAGATCTGTTTCGTGAGGTGGTGAAGAACAAAGTGTGTGTTGGATATAGTCTGCAAAATGGTCGTGAGGCAGACGTTACTCAGTGGCAAAAGGAGCCATCGTGTTGGCAGAGCCCACGGACACAAAATGTCTGAAGTAGCCCAATTTGTTGGTGTGTCAACGCGTACTGTCCAGCGAGTTTACAAGAGTGGTGTAGTTCGCAATCAACTGACAATCGACGGCGTAACTGTGGCCGGAAAACAATTCTCGACAATAGGGCCGCCGCCATGTTTCTCGTCTAGTAACTGCACAATCGTTTTCAAACCAGAGAACAATTGCTCCAAGAAACCAATGAGGTTCTCCAGCGACCAATTTCAGAACGGACATTGCGACAGAACTGCATGCGATGGACATCTGGAGCAGGGTACCACGGAAGAGGCCGCTATTAACAGCAAGTCACAAATTGGCACGTTATAAATGGGCTCAGAGGCACAAAAACTGGACTGCGGCAGATTGAAACGTGTAATTTGGTCCGATGAGTCCCGTTTTTGTTTGTTCTCCATGATGGGAGGCGACGAGTACATCGCAGGTC
The DNA here is from genome assembly GCA_023014485.1 of Bathynomus jamesi. NCBI lineage: Eukaryota > Metazoa > Arthropoda > Malacostraca > Isopoda > Cirolanidae > Bathynomus > Bathynomus jamesi. The sequence goes on from JAJOZX010002370.1 coordinate 348,060, forward strand.
CAATGAAGCCTTTAATCCTGAATGCGTCGAAGGTGTTGTTCGGCTGGAACAGAAAGTGAAGCGCAGGACTCTGGCGGAACTTCGGGACCGGCTGATGACAGTGGCAGCAAATCGATGTTCAGTACATGCACAACCTCGTAGAGTCTCTGCCTCGCCGGATTCGTGGTTATCAAGGCAGAGGCGCCGTCACACGTTATTAGGTACATTCTGAGAGGGGTGACTAATTTTTGTCCGGTGTTCTTATTATATAGTGATAAAAAAAATTACATTTTTGCGCCATCATAAATTCTCTCTCTCTCTCTCTCTCCTCTCTCTCTCTCTATATAATATATATATATATATATATATATATATATATATATGAAAATTATTTCACGAAAGTAACACGTGGTTTTATTCATCATATATATTATATATATATATATATATATATATATATATATATATATATATATATATAGTAAATAAATTAAATTCCTTATACATTAAATGAAGAAAATTCCAGCGATACCTTAGTCTTTCGTATAAATCTATATGTAGTTATATACAGTATTTTCGTATCAAAATATATACGTGTAATATATATATATATATTTTATTTATTTTTTTTTTTTTCATCTAAAAAGCACCAAACATAACTTTCCATCTAAACTTTCCATTCTATTCGGAGGGTTGTTTTTTTACACTTTAAAAAATTTATAGTTTTTTGGACTTTCACATCCCCCTCCCCCCGTCTACCTCCCCCTCCCTCTCCCCTAATTTTATTTTTTATTTTTTTATTTTCCTTTTTTTTGTACCCTCGAAACTTGACTCGAAAGGATTTAACATATTTCGAAACAAGTCCAAAAAATCAGAAGCTATGGAATGATTTTTTTTTTTTTTTGAGTTGGTGGGGATTGTTTTTTTTTAGGGTGGGGAGAGGGATTTTGCTGAAACCGGAGGGAAGGATAGGGGACTTGTCCTATCTTTTGTTAATTGCCGAAAAAGACTGAATAAAGCTTTGTAATCTCGAGTATTTCCTTTGTCGGAGAGGTAAAGAGAAAGAAATAGGTTTTCCACGGAAAAACAGGAAAAACATATATATATATATATATATATATATATATATATATATATATATATATATATATATATATATAAAGAGAGAGAGAGAGAGTGTGTCCGGACATAAAGCTTTATCCAGGCTAAGCCCCGAAAGATAAAGAGTATATATATATATATATATATATATATATATATATATATATATATATAAATATAAATAATTCTCAAAATGCTGCTCTGGATATGCCCATACTCAAGGTTTATAAGCAGCTCGCGGCATTATTGCCAAGTACATAGAGGATCAACGTACTAACGAGGCTTCGTACGTGCTTTATCCTCACTGGAAGCAAAAATGGTTTGTGTCATACAAAATAAGTAGTCCATTGCAGACACTCCTGGTTTTATAGGTCTACGTGTATGATTCATCAGGAGCAAGATGCACCTCGAGTTTGTTTCCTCCTCGGGACCCTATAACGACGCTCGTCTTCATATTTCAATTCATAAATAAATTCAAGTAACACTCTGTAAGCTTGCTCTACACAAACTTACCCCAAATTCAAAATTTTAAACTTTAACCATTTATAGAGGTTTGTATATTCTATATCATAGATGGTCAATTGGCGGCTCGCGAAGGTACTTTATCCAGCCCCGGTAAGTCCCTCTTTAAAGTTGCATTTCTGCTTACACGACGATCTCCACACCAGTTATAATTCTTTCACTAAAATTACAGGGTACGTTTCTTACGTTCTTTAATAATTAGTTTACTTTTGAATAGTGGTTTTAAAACGAGGAGAAAAGACACCAATTATAGAGTAAATACAAGTAGGATTCACGGCAGTCTGATTTAAATGTACTTAAAAGTAGCAAGATAACAATCAGTTTCGGCCCCCATGCTACTAAAGTCAAGGTACAGTATGAAACTGGCCCGTCACCAGAAAGAAGTTCGCCATTCTTAGTCTATATGTACATTAATCGTCTCATATTTTGTTTTGAACTCTTTATTTGTGCTAATAACAATAGTTAATTAATGATAATTAATAATTAATTAATATCAATTAATAATTAATAACTTGTGTTAAATATCATACAAAGAACATGAAAGTTTTTATCTGTGAATAAATGTACAGGGGCCAATGGATTACTCCAGAGTCAGTGAGTACTCACTACTATTTAAACATTCACTTTAAACCTTTGCACGAACTATTAACAAAGGACTACTTATTAATATACTGTACATATATACATATATACATTATCTAAAAGCCCATTTTCCATTCTCCATGGGGGAGGGGGTTATAACGCTTGAACTCAGGATCGAAAACCCTTAAACTAGTTACACACACAAATATACAAAAGGGATTAACACCGGGAAAAATTATACATATATATATATATATATATATATATATATATATATATACACATTTCAACTGCAAAGAACACGCAGTATAAATAACGTAAAGAAATATTGCGTGTTCTTTGCCGTTGAAATGTATATATAGATACGGCATGCGGGAGGTGCCCCCTCGGGGCATTGGTTTCTGCGCGTATGTAGAGGAATTACGACTTCTGATCGACTGAGGACCATGGTGTAGTGGTTACCATATCTGACCGGCAATCGGAAGATCCCGGGTTCGATTCCCGGGTGGTTACCTCATTTTTTCATTTGTTCGTTCTTTCTTCTCATCTTGCGCGGAATGTTCTCTTATACAAGCGTCGTTCTTTACGTTATATATATATATATATATATATATATATATATATATATATATTATAACAAAATAGTATCTGATTTATGGTGTAAAAATGCTTTCTTTCTTCTGATTGGTCAGCCTTTGAAAGAACTGAAACATGGTCCCTGATTGGACAATTCATAATCTCAACCCATCATGATCTGAAGACACATCAGGGAGATATATATATAGTCGTACAAGCCGCCGCAGGCAGAGATTTCAATGAAAGTGACAAACATTTTCAGACATCATTCTATTACTATTCTTTGGAAATATATGTATAATGACTCAAGATAAAACCTGACTATCACTTCATTCTGATTTTGTATTAAATTGAAAAAAATATCGCACGCTGTTTTGAAGGTCTGACAGTGAGTCAATCATGGTTGAAACTCAGATTTCATAGGAATTTTTAGAATGATAAGTCCTTGGGTAAAACGTTACGACACGATTAATGGATTCCGCTAATAAAAACCATACATATTACGTCATCGTAAAACGGAGCAATCCCAGATGAGCCGGGCATACCTGGCTATGTGAAATGACGGGTTCAAGACAGCAATTTCCTCATTCACCAAGCCAACTTGAGGGGAGGAGTAACGAACCTGACACCCGTGAAAAATCACACCAAACTCATGTAAGGTTGTAAAGTGTACTCCATACAAAGGCGGACAAGTCCCTGGGTGGGGGTGAAGAAACTACGGAGGCGGTACAGCACACCTATAGTCGCCCTCAAATGTTGTGGCGGGTCACGCAAACCCGCCACGACATTTGACGTTTCCATTCACACCCTTCCCAGCCAGCCCCCCCCCCCCCTTCATCCAGGCGTGAAGCGGGGGGGAGTTGTTTAGTGGCCGATATTCCGATGCTTTTCAGATTGTTGTGATCGCTCAGTGTGACATGGCACCTAAGCGCATTATATCTCAGGATACTATCAGCCGTATATGCGCCCTGCATAATAAGGCTTGTTTTGGTGCAAAAGCTATTGTGGAAACGACGGGAGTCGCTCAAAGAACTGTTGAACAGTGGTTTCAGCGCTGCAGGGCGGCAGTTAATGATAAGACACCCACACATTTACCAAAGTCTGAATAGCCACGTAAATGTAGTAAAAAGACTTTGAATGTTATTAAAAGACAGCTGAATGCCTCGCCTACAAAAACAGCACGTGAAATAAAGGAAACTTATCCTGCATTATTGGGTAACGTGTCCGTAAGAACTGTGCAGCGTTATTCGCTACGAGATCTCGATCTGCCAACGAGGAAGGCAGCAAAGAAACCTCTCTTGACCGTCCGCCACAAAGCAAGACGAATTAGTTTTGCTAAGGAAATTAAAGACTGGCCTTTGGAGAAAATGCAGTGCATTTTGTGGTCAGATGAAAGTGTGTTTACAGTGTCGGGTACTAAACGAGGGAAGGTGAGACGGCCCTGAAATCGGACAGGTTCGATCCACGGTACACCATGAAGACTGTAAAGCACCCTGATTCAGTTATGCTGTGGGGTTGTTTTTCTTATTATGGAGTGGGTAATTTAATTTTCTTAGAAAAAGGTGTTACCATGAACAGTGAAAGGTACCTTGCTTTATTGTATGACAATCTGGAGGAATGTTTTGACAAGTGTAATGCAGAGACATTCATGCAGGATGGTGCTCCCTGCCACACAAGTGAACAAGTGAAAGAGTGGTTTGATTTGTGTGCTCTGGATTACTTTAAAGACTGGCCTGGTAATAGCCCAGACCTAAATCCTCTTGAAAATTTATGGTCGATAATGAAAAAATAATTCCAGGATGTTGACACTAGCTCGGTTCTTAAGTTGAAAGCAGCCTTAGTGAAAGTGTGGGAGGAGATACCTGCAGAATATTTGCAGAAACTTGCCGGGGATGGTGTATGACTGGGAATGTAAAATTTCGTGACGGGTTTGGGTAACCCGCCACAACATTTGACGGCTATTGTAACTGCTTAGAAGCTGTTTTAAAAAGAAAGTATATGTGATCATTCCAGGAAAGATCACGAGAAAGAGGGAACATGAAGAATGTTAAGAGAAGAGGAAAGAGTGAGCTGTGTATTGCTGAAGGTAGGGGACAGACGTGTGGAAGATTGTGACGAGTAGGCAGATGAAGGAACTGAGTTTCTGAGGCATTGAAAGCTACAAGGTTTATTTTGCCCCAATCAGAGATGGCAGAAAGGTCAGAGGTCAGGTACGCCATAGTCGTATCACGCGAACCATGGAGTGACTGTTGAGAGGAACGCTTTGTGAAGCGGGTGGAGAATTGAAGGGTGGAATCATCGGCATAGAAGTGGAGAGGACAGGAAGTGCGACTTAATAGATCATTGCTAAATAAAAATAAAAGAGTGGGTGACAGGACAGAGCCCCGAGGAACACCACTATTAATAGTTTTAGGAGAAGAACAGTAGCCATCCACAACTGCAGTTATAAATCGGCCAGAAAGGAAATCAGAGATGAAGGCACAGATAGAAGGGTAGAAACCGAAGGAGGTTCGAAATTAAATATTTGTGCCAGACCTCATCAAAAGCTCTTGATCTGTCTAGCGCAATAGCAAAAGTTTCACTGAAATCCCGAAAGCAGGATGACCAAGAGTCAGAGATATGGAAGAAGATCGCCAGTACAGCGTCCCTTGCGAAACCCATACTGACGATCGGAAAGAAGATTGTAAGTAGAGAAGTGTTCAAGAATCTTCCCGTTAAGGATAGGTTAAAAAACTTTAGAAATACAAGAAATCAAAGCAATTGGAAGATAGTTGGAGTGTTGAGAGTGGTCACTCTTCTTTGGAACAGGCTAAATGAAAGTGAACTTCCAGCAGGAAGGAAAAGTACCAGATGAAAGTCAAAGACGAAAAAGTTTGCCTGGACAGGATGTAAGTACAGGAGCACAGTTTTTGAGAACAACAGGAGGGACACCATCAGGACCGTACGCCTTCCTAGAGTTGAAGTTGAACCCAAATAGGGCAAAAAAACATATTTGGAAGTGAATCTAATTTCAGATATAATTAAGTCGGAGGGAGGAGGAGATGGAGGAACAACACCGGAATCGTTCAGGGTTGAGTTGGGAGGCGAAAGTTTGAGAGAAGAGTTCTGCTTTATCGGGACAAGAGACGGCAACTGAACCGTCGGAATGGAAAAGAGGAGAGAAAAGAGGTGTCAGAAAGAGGTGACAGAAAGAGCGAAAATAATTAGAAATGGATAGATTTTCATATTTTTGTCTGATGAAGGAATTTTTGGCGAGTCGAAGAACAGATTTTGCACGATTCCAGGCAGAAATATAAGCAGAAATATATAATCAGGAGTTGGATGGCGACGGTGCCTTCTGAAAGACTCGTAAAGTTAAACCAAAGTTGTTTTACATTAGCAGTAGGAATAGAATATTGAATGTATGCCTCCATGCCCAAGAGAATCAGCTCCGTGATTCTCTCAGCGCATTCGGAGGAGCCCCGGCCACGGAAGCAGTAAACATTCCATGGGATGCTTGCTAGAAAAGTGCTATCTAATGGCCTCCCAATCAGCGGCGCCAAAGTGCCTCTTGGGAGGATCCAAATGCCGAACTGAAGCAATAGGACAGGAAATAGATATAAGATTGTGGTCGTAGTAGCCCATATATATATATATATATATATATATATATATCAGCAAACAACCACAGGGAAAAGGAAACACAAAGTCCGAGCGCTTTCGTGATATATTCACGAATGTGAATATATCACGAAAGCGCTCGGACTTTGTGTTTCCTTTTCCCTGTGGTTGTTTGCTGATTAATAAGGTCACGTGTTATTTTGTGATTTTAGTGCATATATATATATATATATATATATATAGAGTGTGTGTGTGTGTGTGTGTTAAAAAAGGCTTTCAATGGTTTTCTTTCGCTCTCTGTCTCATTTCCTCTCTCAGGTGTCCAGACCACTTTTTAGAGAAAAGAAAACACATTGTCTCTTCTTGTCTCTTTTCCTTATTTTAAGAATTTGTCTCTTGTCTCTTTAAAGAGACAATCTCTTCTATCTTTGTTTTGGGGCTTTTTGTCTGTTCGTTTTTTTCTTGTTTTGTTTTTTGTTTTCTTTTATAAACTCATTTCCAAATCGTTTTTTCTCTCATTTTTCTGATTTTTACCTCTTTATCAATTTCTTTTTTTAAGTTTTTAAGTTTTTAAAGTTGTTTTCTTACTTTTTTAAAATCCTTTCATAGTTTTTATTTTATTTTAAAAGAAAAACTATTCTATTTTTTTTTCAGTAATTAATAAAGGTCCCCCAAAAATTAGGCCAGCCACTTAATTTAAAGGTTATATACATATATATTGTGTACATATAAGGTGGGCTTTATATTTTATTCATGGAAATCCGTGGCTATCGTTTATACATCATTTTTGAGTCCATAAAAGACTATTCAAGCATTTTCTTATAAAGACGACCAGAAGGCAAAACCAATATAACGACCTTTTAAAACAATATTAAAAGTAAATATTATTTATTTTGAGAGAGAGAGAGAGAGAGAGCGTTTTTACACACACACACACACACGCTTCATAACCACTCTACACGTACACGGATCTATAAAAGTTTACTCGTCAAGAGACCTTACCAAAAACTTTTCTCTTTACCGAACAAAAACTCCGAGAACTGAGACAGTGACCAACCAAACCAACCAGCCATCCAACCACTCCTCCGAACCAACCACAGACCTGCCAAAAACACTGGAGAAGTGGGCGGAAATTCCTCATCGAATCAAGAGAGATTGTTACATCATGCTTCACAGATCAAATAAATGTTCATCCTTTCGTCTCCTTTGTTCTATCAAGACGGATTCGGACGAAGTCGGCAAAGCCTAAACAAACTATACCAATTATTTGGATCACCAATATATATATATATATATATATATGGGAATGAACTCACAATGGTTCCCTGAGGTTTTTTATGATACACACAGACCGTGCATGGAACAAGGAACTCTAGAGTTCTAGAGTTCCTTGTTCCATGCACGGTCTGTGTGTATCATATATATATATATATATATATATATATATATATACATATATATATAACTGCAAACACGCAGTATAATTAACGTAAAGAACGACGCTTGTATAGGAGAATATTCCGCGCAAGATGAGGAGAGAGAACGAAACAAATGAAAAATGAGGTAACCACCCGGGAATCGAACCCGGGATCTTCCGATTGCCGGTCAGATATGATAACCATTACACCATGGGCCTCACTCGATCAAATGCCATAATTCTACTACATACGTGCAGAAACCAATGCCCCAAGGGGCACCTCCCGCATGCCGTACATTATATACATTTTAACTGCAAACACGCAGTATAATTAACGTAAAGAACGACGCTTGTATAGGAGAATAATCCGCACAAGATGAGGAGAGAGAACGAAACAAATTACGGCATTTGATCGAGTGAGGCCCATGGTGTAATCGTTATCATATCTGACCGGCAATCGGAAGATCCCGGGTTCGATTCCCGGGTGGTTACCTCATTTTTTCATTTGTTTCGTTCTCTCTCCTCATCTTGCGCGGAATATTCTCCATACAAACGTCGTTCTTTACGTTAATTATACTGCGTGTTTGCAGTTAAAATGTATATAATGTACGGCATGCGGGAGGTGCCCCCTTGACCCATTGGTTTCTGCGCGTATGTAGTAAAATTACGGCATTTGATCGAGTGAGGCCCATGGTGTAATGGTTATCATATCTGACCGGCAATCGGAAGATCCCGGGTTCGATTCCCGGGTGGTTACCTCATTTTTTCATTTGTTTCGTTCTCTCTCTCTCATCTTGCGCGGAATATTCTCCTATACAAGCGTCGTTCTTTACGTTAATTATACTGCGTGTTTGCAGTTTAAATGTATATAATGTACGGCATGCGGGAGGTGCCCCCTTGGGGCGGTTTCTGCGCGTATGTAGTAGAATTACGGCATTTGATCGAGTGAGGCCCATGGTGTAATAGTTATCATATCTGACCGGCAATCGGAAGATCCTGGGTTCGATTCCCGGGTGGTTACCTCATTTTTTCATTTGTTTCGTTCTCTCTCCTCATCTTGCGCGGAATATTCTCCTCTACAAGCGTCGTTCTTTACGATATATATATTATATATATATATATATATATATATATATATAGTCATGCGGGTTGCTTCTACAAAGCTTCAATTTAATATTTAGGAGAAATCCAATGACAAGGAGGAATGTAAATGCCATGAAAAGTCTTCTTTAATGCGCAACGTTTCAAGCAATACGCTCATCATCAGGCTAGATAATAACAATATGAAATTAGAATCAATAAATAAATGTGAACAAGACAAAATAATTTCTATAAAACCTATTCATTAAAAGCAAATTTTAAAAAGACTAAAAGAAGAGGGTTAAATTCAAAGTTATAAAAATTTACATATAAAATTACAAGAATTTTAAAAAGCTATTTTTAAATTACATATAGTAAATTTGAAATTAGTACACTGGAATAATTAACACTAATGCAATGGAATAATTAACACTACGAACCTTTCAATGCTGGTTCCGAGGCACGAGTAATTTAAAACAAAACAAAACAGGAAACAAGCTATGGGTTGGGCGGTTGGAGAGTTATAAGTTGGGGAGGGGGGATTATAAAAAATTGGGGAGGGGGGAGGGGGGAGGGGAGTTGGGGAGGGGGGATTATAAAAAATTTAGAGGGACAGCTGAGGAATCCATTAAAAATTTGGACTGTGTCAAATTTTTTTGAAAATTTTGTCACTAGTAGAATTTTTAATGCTGATTCTAAATATGGAACTCATTTTTTGCGGAAATAAATATTTAAAATTTTATTGGCGTTTGTTTGCAGGAATAGTGCCAGCTTCTCCATACGAACTCGCAAAAAACAGTAATTTTTGTTATTAATGTTTATTTGTTGCCTGCCCGGTTAGGTCAGTTGAATGCCCGGTTAGGTCAACTGAATGCCCGGTTAGGTCAACTGAATGCCCGGTTAGGTCAACTGAACGCCCTTGACGATTGGTTAGGTTAAGTCGTGATATTTTCGTTAAAACTAACGAAAATATTGACTCAACCTAACCAATCGTCAAGGGCGTACAGTTGACCTAACCGGGCATTCACTTGACCTAACCGGGCATTCAATTGACCGGGGAACATTAATAACAACAAAAATTACTGTTTATGCGAGTTCGTATGGAGAAGCTGGCACTATTCCTGCAAACAAACGCCAATAAAATGTTAAATATTTATTTCCGCAAAAAATGAGTTCCATATTTAGAATCAGCATAAAAAAACTGTACTAATGACAAAATTTTCAAAAACATTTGACACAGTCCAAATTTTTAATAAGATCATATATATATATATATATATATAGGGACGTAGACAGGCGGGGGGGTTACGGGGGCTTCACCCCCCCTTCCCCGAAGTAAAATCATAGGTTTGATATTTCTATGCATTTTTTGAATTTATAAGTAAATTATATTATAGGTAAGTACGCCATGCCAAGTACCTTCAGCACATGTCTAATTATTGTAATACGTTTACAAATGTGTTTTACTCATTTACACACTTTTAATATTATATACATATACTGACTATAAATGCATCTATGAATAATATATACAGGGTGTCCCATAAGTCTCGTTTCATAGGAAAATTTATTTTAAATTAAATTTACAAAAGTAATACATTAAAACTAAAACAAATGTTTAAGATGATGACTCGTTTTGGGACCCTTTTTTTATTGCAGGTAGAATAACACGCAATGGCTAAAATGAAAGGGAATTACACTCGTGAGGAAAAGGGGTCCCAAAACAAGACATCAATTTGAACATTTGTTTTACTTCTAACGTATAACTTTATATATAGTATATATATACAGAGGGTGATCAAATTACACTGGTCAACAACAATTTTGTCACAAGGGTTTTGATGGGTGTTCTAAGTGTACTTTTTCATGCTGAATCTAAATATGAAATCAGATTTTTTCTATCAGGCTTAGTTTACTTGTGACGCTATGTTCATTTTTTCCTCATTTAGCATGATCACCGGATAAAAAAATAATAACATATTATATATAATTAAGTATATAACAATATTATAATATAAAACATTATAAAAATAATAAATATAATAATATATTATATTAATTAATATAACTATAATAAAATATATTAATATTAATATATATGTTGTATTAATTTTTCTGTAAAATTAGTACAATTTATTCCTTTGGGGAGAAAGTTCTGATAATGCTGGCAGGATTTTGGTCGGAGCAGCAGACTGTGCAGGTTGAAACATGTTTGTACCTGTTCAGACATGAGCCTAGTTTCTGTGTGTAGAGCAGCTCCAAGTCAGTCTGCTTGTAAATGTCACAGTGTTAACAGCTAGTGTCTGTTGCTTCTTGTTAATTTTACACCAGTGTTGTATTCATATAGATGTTTTGTAATGCCGCGGAACTGTCTGAATCATCCTAATTCCTTTTGTTATGTATGTGGTGATCTAACTTTAAAATCCCAGAAACGTAACTTTACACCATTAGTAAAAAAAATGCTATGAACTTTATTTCGGATGTAAAGTAGGCGATCAGGACAAGAGTTGGGCCCCTCACATTTGTTGTGTGACATTTGTAAGACTACTTACAGGATGGCTAAACGGTTCACGTCACATGCCATTTGCTATTTCAATGATTTGGAGGGAACCCAAAGATCACACAACAGACTGCTATTTCTGCCTGGTAAATACAAAGGGGATCACTTCAAAAACAAAGAGCCTTATGAAATACCCTAATCTACCGTCTGCAATGAGACCAGTTCCCCCCAGTGCTCAACTTCCAGTACCAAATCCTCCTGAACATGTAAGTTTAAGTGATGAGGAATCAAACGTAGCTGTAGCATATCACGAGGAAAAAGATGAAGACATTTCTGATCCAACATTCCAGGCTACCTGTTCCTCCAATGAACCACATTTACTGTCACAAGGAGATCTAAATGACCTAGTTCGTGATTTGAAATTATCTAAGAAGCAGGCTGAACTTTTAGGTTCAAGATTAAAGGGTTGGAATCTACTGCAACGTGACACTAAAGTTTGTTTTTTCCGCAGCCGCCATGATGAATTCAAAGAATGGTTCTCCCATGAAGATGGACTTGTGTTTTGTAAAGATGTTAATTCAGTCATGGGGGCTCTTGGTCATGAACATAACGTGGATGAGTGGCGATTGTTCATTGACTCCTCAAAAGTCAGCTTGAAAGCAGTCCTTCTTCACAACGGAAATAAATTTCCTTCTGTACCTATTGCACATGCTGCAAACATGAAAGTCATACGACAACATGAAGTTGCTTTTAGAAAAGTTTCAGTATCAGAAATATAAGTGGAATATCTGTGGAGATCTGAAGGTCATTGCACTTTTGCTAGGGTTGCAGCTAGGTTACACCAAGTACTGTTGTTTTTTATGTGAGTGGGACAGTAGGGACAAGCAAAACCACTACGTTAAGAAGGATTGGCCAAAACGCACCTCACTTGTTCCAGGCAAGAAAAATGTTGTGAATAGTTCACTTGTTGACCCTGAGAAAGTGTACCTTCCTCCTTTGCATATCAAGCTTGGACTTATGAAAAACTTTGTTAAAGCGATGGATAAAGCGCAAACAGGATTCACATACTTGAGAAATAAGTTTCCCCGGATCAGTGATGCCAAGATTAAAGAAGGCATTTTTGTAGGCCCTCAGATCAGAGAATTGTTAAGAGATGAGAGATTTGAAGGAGAGTTGAATGAAGTTGAGAAAGCTGCGTGGCAGAGTTTCAAAAGTGTCTGCACAAATTTTTTGGGAAATCACAAGGCCGAAAACTATCCTGAAATAGTAGGAGATCTTCTTAAGTCTTACCAAGCAATGGGGTGCAATATGTCATTAAAGGTTCATTTCTTGGACTCTCACTTGGACTTTTTTCCGGAAAACCTGGGTGCGGTAAGCGACGAACATGGTGAGCGTTTTCATCAGGATATTTCTGCCATGGAAAACCGTTACCAAGGCAAATGGAGCCCCAGTATGCTGGCTGACTATTGCTGGAATCTTAAGAGAGACATGCCTGAGGCAAAGCACAGCAGAAAATCAAAACAAGCTACTTTTTAAACTACAGGTATGTCTTTTTGATCATATTTTAATAAGTATGTAACTATATGGGTTTTTAAAAATCAAATTGCATGTCACACAAAAACCTAACCTAACCTGACCTAATCGACTCGCTGGATACAACTATTCGCATTACACTGTTAACCACAGCATGAACTTTATCGACCCATCTACCGGAGCTCACACTCAGCAGGTGGAAAGCTTGTGGAATTCATTGAAACAATCGAACAAACTGCGATGCGGAACAGATCGCGACCAACTTGACTCGTACCTTTGTGAATTTGTATGGCGTAAGCGCCACACCGCTCGGACTTATTCAAAAAGATGTTGGAGTGTACTGCGTCGTTTCAATAAATAAATTTATTCAATATCCAATAACATTTTTCTTTATCATTTCTCAAGAAAACCGATTGCAGAAACAAAATCAGGGTCATCGACTGCCCTTGTTTGCAATTTCGTAGGAAAATCGAGAGCAGTCCATGAAACATACCAGTCCCGAGCCACTACATAAAAAATAGTTTTTCTTGTATAAGTTTATTTATAATGCTAATAATAGTAAAATTTGGCTAATTTAAACACTTATTTTATTTCAGAATATATTTATATACACTCTACAGTCATATTAAACATATTTAGTACTTAGTGGGTCCTCCTTTGGCCTTAATTAAGTCAGCAACCCGTCTAGGCATACTCTCTCTACAGGCTTTGCAGTTGGCCTGTATCTCAGGATCACGGTTCCAAACAGCAATTATTCGTTCTATTAACTGTATTCGAGTTGTTATTTCCTCGCCTTTCAGTCTACGCTTTACTATTTCCCATAGGTTTTTGATAGGGTTCATATCCGGAGAATTTCCTGGCCAATCCACGAGAGGAATATTCTTTGCAGCCAGAAAACTTTTAACTGACTTTGCAGTGTGTCATGGGGCCGAACCTTGCATAAAATGGAATGGCTCACCATTTGGAAACCAGTCGGCGATCTGTGGAATAAATCTTGTTTCCAAAACCTTTCGGTATTGGTCCTGCCTCATAGTACCCTCAACAATGTAAATTCGTCCAGTACCTTTACCGCTTATTTATCACTGCCTATATCATGACAGATGTTGAATGCTTAACCGTACTTACGACACAGTCTGGATGATATTCCTCACCAACACTTCGCCTAACGTACTGTGATTTATCAGACATGACTAGGAATGTGGATTCGTCACTGAAACACATCTGCAAATGAAAAGAGAAAGAAATGATTGCAACCAAAATGAAATGTGCCTTGTCATACAAATATAAAAATAATACATTTTACTCAAAATAAGCATACAAGATCACTAAAATATTGTGACTTACCGATTTCCAGTCATCTACAGTGAACTTTGAGTAGTATTTAGCCCACTTTAAGCGATTTTTGATCATTGTTGGAGTCAATTTTGGCGTTTTCCTTGGCCGGCGACTACTCAATCCAAATTCCCTGGCACGCCTTCTTAAGGTCATTGTCGAAATGTTGATGTTTTCCTTCTCCAGCTCCAATTTAAGTTTGTTAGTAGTGCTTTCCTATTATTTACTAATTTCTTTTCAATGCATCTGTCGGCTCTAGGTGTAGTTATCCTTTTCCGACCACATTTACCCCTTTCTTTCTGGAGTTAGCTCTGGATTATCCCTTTCAACTTCAATTTTTGATGCGATCCTGTCAACACTCGCACGTGACACATTCAGTTCTCGGGCTATTTTTCTGTGAGAATAATCAGTTGCAGTCAGCAGCGAAAGCATTCTACCTTTCTTCTTTGGCGATAGATCACATTTTTTACCCATGTTGGGTAGCCTACAGTACATAAACGTTATTCCTGTAAAGAAACACTAATTTAATAAAAAGAATCACAATACTTTGCTGAGAAACAATATCATATGGGTGTATGAGTGCATTTTCCACGTACAATGGTTTAAATATAATAACTTAACATACACTTAACGCACCTGACCACTTGACACAACCTTCCACGTTTACAGCTGAAACACTACTGAACCCACTTTTCACATACTCCCCTCCCCCTACTCCCCAAATTAACCCCTATCCCCAGTTTCTGTTATTCAGGTAGAGAACACTACATGTGTTAACAATTTGGAATACTGTCTGCATACTTAAAAGGTTATTATTTAAACTAAAAACACCATATTATAATGAAAATGTGTTTTTTAAGGAGTGGCTCTAATAATTTGATCACCCTCTGTGTGTGTGTGTATATATATATATATATATATATATATATATATATATATATATTTATTTTGTTTTAAACTCGAGTCACATATTGTAGTAAATTCAGTGTGGTTTACTTTTTGTCGGTGGTCTCCATGTAAACTTCAGAAATAATTACATTACAGTGTATTACATTACATCTGGAAAACATGAAACCACTAGGGCCTATCTGGGTTATCTAAGTCAGATGAATGATCTAAAGTTATATTTTATTATAAAATTTTGCAAAGTATCAATTTCAAGTGAGCTAATTATCCTTAAACTAATTACAAAGGTACTGAGGTTGGTCCACTTACTTGAGCTAAACTATACATTATTTACACTATTTACAAATTTTCAATTTCATTCACATTAACGTCTAATTTTTTCTTGAAGCTATCTAAGGAGCAACTATTTACCACATCATATGGCAAGTCATTCCTAAAATCTACTTTATAACTAATAGAGTACTTTCGTAGATCCAGTCTACGAGTAGACTATACGGGGTGGGTAAAAAAAAGTGACCCCTTAGACTTAGAGGTAAACTGTCATATTAAAAAAAGTAAGGGGACTAGAGCTCCCAAATTTCATAGATGCTTACCTTAGCATGTTGTTCGACTTAATTGAGAAGTTGTTCGATATGTCCCCCTTCCTGCTCAACACAGGCCTCCAAATGTGGACGCCACTGATCAATACACATGTTTACATATCGTTGAGACACCTTCTTCCAGCCGAGCAGAAGTCTTTCGCGTAGTTCATTTATGTCTCTTATATTGGTACCAGGGATGTAAACTTTGGACTTCAGGGCTTCCCAAACACCATAATCTAGTGGTGAAAGATCGGGGCTAATAGCCGGCCACATATTGGGTTCGATAAAATCCGGTGTTTCGTTCTCAAGGAATGTGACAGTTTGGCGTGCTCTGTGAGCAGGGGCTCCATCTTGTTGAAAAGTATATCTTTCACCACTAATTCGTCGAATATCATTAGATAGAGTGAAAGAAAAAAGAAAGAAAAAAATAATATATTATAGTCAACACTGAAAAATCCTATGATGCGCGACTTTTGCGCCACCCTGTATATATATATATATATATATATATATATTTTCTGAATGTTAATATCTAAAACTTATTTCTTCCTATTTTTACAATAATGATTGAAAATCACATCACACACACACACACACATACTATCATTATAATTACCAACACTATCGGTTGACGAACCGCAACCTCGGTGTCTTCAGCTCACATGCAGGGGAAACATTGCTACACCCACGAAGTTTCGATGGCTGAGGCCAGCTGATGTTTCCCAACATTATTTATGTTATTGAGTTTACTTAAGATATTTTTAACATTTCGTCCGTAAAATTCAGACATTTTCAAAGAACTAAAATGTAAATTGTTCAATTAATATTTACAGAAGAAACCTTAAAATAAACATTTGATAGAAATATATATATTTAAAATTAAAATTAAAATTAAAATACCTTTAACTGATAATTATTGCTAAATAACAATCCAACTTTGTTTATAACCTCCCCCCCACCTTTCGCTGAAATTTCGCTTTATATCCTACTCTAATTAAAAATATTTTTAAAAAAACCATGCAAATTCATTGAATTCAATATTGATATCTGGTTTACGCTTTTTTTATCATTAAGGATTCCGCCGTTCCTTAAACAAATGCCTGGTGGAGATTAGATCAAGTAGTTTAGTGTTCGTGCTATCCTTTATTATTTTCTATCCTCTAATTCGTTATTGGGTACACGAGGTAAGTGTACGCGTGATTTGAATAAACTTTAAAGCTGTTCTTTTCATTATACTTTTTCTGACTTTCCTATAAATCTTTTTTCACAACTTTTTCTGTTCTACACTTTACCATTACTACTATTCCTGCGTCAATAAGTGTAAATGATGGCATCAGTTTTCGGTATTCTTTATTTTCACTTTATTTTTCCTTTACTCCATTTTTGGTTTGCTTAGGCTAAATCTTAAGGTCTCTCTCTCTCTCTCTCTCTCCTCTCTCTCTCCTCTCTCTCTCTCTCTCTCTATATATATATATATATATATATATATATATATATATATATATGAACTTCCGGTTCTGTACAAGTGAAGCTAAAGACACTCTCCTTCGTACTTTCTACAGTATTATATACGGACAGCAACTCTGGGTGAATTATAAAAAAGGTTCCGGCAGAATCTTAAATTTGCCGTACAACAGGTCTTTTAGACTCCTACATAAATTATCCCCGAGATGCTCAGCTTCGCAAATGTTTGCTACTCGCAATGTCCCGATCTTCCCGAAGGTAACAAGACGTGCTCAGTACAGTCTAATGCAAGGAATTGAAAAATCAACCAACCCGATTATCCAAGCATCAGTCCTGCCCAGACCCGGATCTAGGGGTGGGCTATGTGGGCTGCAGCCACGGGCCCCGCATTTGAGGGGGGACCCAAATTTTCTACATTATTTATTTTAATTTTAGGTTTTTACATCTATTATTACATTCAATATGCTTATGCAGCATCAGCTTGAAGTTTTCCCCAATGTCTTAAATGCATACAGAATGTACTTGTCATTGATGGTGACCAATTGTACCGACGAACGGAGTTTTTCTAAGTTAAAGCGACTGAAATGTTGCACACGTTCAACAATGAAGCAAAAGCGATTACAGTCACTGGCAATTCTCTATGTTGAACATGCTCTGGCCAAAGAAGTCTATTTTCGAAATATTATTAATGAATTTGCACAAAAAAAGGCTCGTCGGTTCAATCTGTTGCCAGCTCATAATCAGTAGGTAGGTGTGTATAAAATTATTAATTCAGGAAAATATAATATGTAAAATAAAGTAAAATATTTGTAAAGTAATATGTTTGTTCTGAAAACTAAATAAATAAAGTAAAGTAATATGTTTGTTCTGAAAACCTTTAATTTTCCTCGTAAACAAAGCTTATAATCCTTATATAATAAAAATTGTAGCCAAAGGGGGCCCCCAAAAAAATAATTAGCCACGGGCCCCCATTCTTCTAGATCCGGGCCTGGTCCTGCCGTATGTCTTCTAAGCTATGGAGTTCATGGAACGAAAACGACTGTCTGCAGCTCCACTTAACTTCGACATTACTGTATTATTTCTTATTAATTGTATATATTTCTATCCTTAGGATGTAAATTGTCATTGTATTATTAATATTTGTCATGTGGACTATGGTCTATCAATAAACCTTTTAATTTTAATTTATATATATATATATATATATATATATATATATATATATATATATATTCAGTAGCAGCTCGTGCATTCCTTAAGTGGTGAGGCAAAAAAAATGTATATAGTCTGAAGTACTGGCTGAGGCGAAAATTCATTTCGCCTCAGCCAGTAATATTTCAGCAGTGTGAGTGACGTCATCGGCGTCATAGCAACTAGTTTATATTCGTAGCAACACTGGGGGTTTTGGTTGTCTTGCCTCATGAATACAAGGCGAAGCAAGTTTTTTTTCGAATGCTGGCACTTTATGCATGAAATATAGGACTTTTTGTGTACAAAATGAATGGGAAAAAACTTTTTATGAATAATATTTTTATGGATTTATATAAATTTATCTTATTAATATTTATATATATAAGATGGAATATTTTGTTTTTATTAGGTGAGGCGTCACCTCACCTGCCTAATCTAAAGAACCGCCACTGATATATATATATATATATATATATATATATTATATACAGAACAGCACGTGATCTTTTTAATCAGCAAAGAACCACAGGGAAAAGGAAAAGCAAACACGAAGTCCGAGCGCTTTCGTGATATATTCACATCTTCATGGACAAGAAAAAAATAGACAGAATTTACAAAGTAAAGGAGTTAAATATACAAGCGAAAAAATTCCTAAATAGGCAACTCAATTTAAAAACCAATAAAACAATTTAAAAAAAAATTTTTTCCCCAATAGATAACTTACTCTAAAGGCTATTAAATTATTGAATACATAAAATCTGTATGAAGGAAATTAGACAATTAACATGTACACAAAAAATGATAAGTTATTAGAAAGAGTATTTAATTAAAACAAGCAATTAAGTGGCAAGACTCTAAGGAAACAAAAGACATGGTGCAATCGTCGGCACGTGCTCCTTCCAGAATATTCCGTTGCCTATTGAAGGAGCGAAAAATTCCCCAATATGCAACTCAATTTAAAAAATTTTCCCCATAGATAACCTGTTCAAAAGTCTACTAAACTATCGAATACATAAAGACTATATAAAAGAAATAATACAATTAAAATGTTAACAATTATTAAAATAATATTTATTTAATTAAAGCAAACAATTAAGTGGCAAGAATGCGGTCAAAATAATCCACCACCTTTCTAACAATGTACGAGTCTAATTTATAAAGCCCAGGGCTAATATTAAGAACAAAATCAGCATTATTCTTGATCACATTCGATTCAAGTATATTTCTACTAACAGTAGATTTACTAAAACTTAATTTGGAGGCATTTTTCCAGTCAATGGGATGATTAGTATCTCTTACGTGAATGAAAATGGCGTTAGATTCCTGGCCGGTTCTTATACTGTAATTATGCTGCTTAATAAGTAACTCAGGCGTCTTGCCAGTTTGACCAATGTAAAATTTATTACATATTGTGCATGGAATTTTAATACATAACCCTGTTCACTTAAAGGGGGGTTTTTAATCAATGAATTCTTAATTACATCTAAATTTCTGAACGCGATATTTACGTTAAAAGTTCTCAGCAGTTTCGGCAGATCAAGGAAATTTTCTTTAGATGGTAACGTTAAGACGTTTTTTGTGGTATAAGGAGTCTTGTCTTTTACCTCGTAGAAGGTTTTCTTTGCCATTTTTAAAGATTTATCGGATCAATCCCAGAATAGGCACCTGAAATCATTTTTAGGTGCTTAATCTGGGATTGAGGCAAAACACAGGTGCTTAATCTGGGATTGAGGCAAAACACAGGTGCTTAATCTGGGATTGAGGAGAAAAAAATATAAACAGTTTTTAGAGATATAATTTCATTATTTTTATCAATATTTGAAAAAATCAACCCTAACCTAACCTAACCTATATCTATACCAATTTATGTGGCAAGATAGATTTGCTTCAGATGGATTCAGAAACATTCGGGCTCATATTGCAGGAATTTATATCTAAAATTTATCTTTATTCATTAAACCACTTTAAACCTTTTATAACTTTGCCTTTATTACATTTGTAATAAACTTTGTATAAACAATAAATTTTGTAATCATCAGGTTTTTTTTATTTAATTCCTTGCAAGGTGCCTATTCTGGGATTGAGGTTGAACGCAGGTGCTTCATCTGGGATTGAGGTACATTAGGTGCCTATTCTGGGATTGACCCGATTTATCTATGCAGTTCTTTGGATATTTTAAATCAAACGCAATTTTATATATTTTACTAATTTCATCATCAATGAACTCTGGGCTACAAATTCGTAAGCCTCTTAGGAATAAAGCAGAAAGAACGGATCGTTTTACGTTAATGTGGTGAGCCGAATAATAATGTATATAGGAACAATTATTAGTGGGTTTTCTGGAAATATTGTACTTAAACTTTTTTCCAGACCTATATATTAAAACATTTAAAAATGGGATCGATGAGTCTTTTTCTATTTCAACTGTAAAATTGATAGAGGGAGATAAATTATTAAGCTTGGGTAAGAATTCATTGAGATTTAAAGTTTCTGGCCAAAGACAAAGAACATCATCTACATATGTAAACCACGGAACGTAATTTGGCAGAATCTTCCTTAATAATTTACTTTCAAAAAACTCCATATATAAGTTACTTAAAATGGGAGAGAAGGGTTTTCCCATAGCCATACCAAATTTCTGCCTAAAATACTCATTATTAAACACAAATTTCAAGTCTACTATGCACAGCTTAATTAATTCTATAATGGTAGTCACAGGTAATGGCAAATTATGCTTAACCAATTCTTCCGAAAGAAAAACTAATAGATCCTCCACCGGGACTTGTAAATAAAGAGGTAACATCAAAGCTTACCAATCTAAAATTGTAATTGACACTGATGCTACTTAATTTTTCTACAAGGTCTACATTATTATTTATGTGTAATTGTGAAATTGTGCCCAGGAGAGGATTAAGGATGGATACAAGCCATTTGGACAGCTTATATGAGATAGATCCTAAAGAGCTAACAATTGCTTTAATTAAATACTATTTCTAATAACTGTTATCATTTTATGTGTACATGTTAACTGTGTAATTTCCTTTATATAGTTTTTATGTATTCAATAATTTAGTAACCTTTAGATTAAGTTATCTATTGGGGAAAAAATTTTTAGATTGTTTTATTGTTTTTTAAATTGAGTTACCTATTGAGGGATTTTTTTCGCTTGTATGTTTAACTCATTTACTTTGTAAATTCTGTCTTTCTTTTTTGTCCCTGAAGATGTAAATATATCACGAAAGCGCTCGGACTTCGTGTTTCCTTTTCCTTTTCCCTGTGGTTCTTTGCTTATATATATATATATATATATATATATATATATATATATATACACAGAGACATGTAAGAAGTAAATAGACAGCCCAGATTTTGCTGTAACAATGTGGCGTAAAAGATTCAACAATTCTGATCGTGTTGCTGGTTTTTTGGGCTTTTTACGTAAAGCCTTGTCTAGTATTGCCCACACGTGTTCTATGGGGTTCATGTCAGGGGCAGTGCTTCCATTCCTAGGGTAATTACCCTAGTCTAGGGTAATCACGTATGTCTTAGGGTAGTTCTTAGGGTAATAAAAAAATATGCAGAATCTAGGGTAATCAGACCTATCTTGTTCCAGTTCATTAAAATACAATTACATGTACGTAGGTTTGCAACATTTACCTCATTAGTATGAAAAGAAAAACACTTTGACGACAAAACTGTTCTTTTAGTTCAAACAAACACTGGGAAGTGGTAAGAGTCCTATCGCTAGCTCAGCCTAGGTGGATACTCAGACCTTATTTATCCACACAACGCACTGCGCAGTCTCTGTCTCAGACTTGCAGTGCCACAATCGTTTGGCGGGTGAATTGGCGAGTCAACTCAAACTTTCAGTCGAAGAAGTCTTTCAAAATATAGCATAAAACTCCCAATTTTTTCACTCCTGTATAACAGGTAAGTCGCACTCCTCTCTGGAGTATTTCATATTTTAGACATAGCTTTAGGAATTTAAAGGCTAACAAGCATTAGTCACTTCCCATTTCGATTGGATAATTCGACAATTTTATGATTTAAAAAATGTGATGTTTGCTTAATTGTGCATAAAAATTTCACCTTATTTTAGATAAACGAAAGTTTTATAAATTTTATAGGCATCATTACACAGGTCAACAAAAAAAATTTTTTGTTTCGTTGCCAAGGAAATTCGTACGAATTTAGGGTATTTTGGGGTTGCTGAATTCCAAAATGAAAGTAGTTTTTCCGATTTGGCTCTAGTTCTTGAGATAATGAATACCCTCAATTAATAGGAAACGTAACCATAACGCGTGCATATGGGAAACTACCGGAACATTCTAGATGGTGAGACACGCGAATATTCTTAGTGTTTACTCCGCGATCATTCTAGAATATTCCCCCTCCGTATATAAGTCATCGGCCACCCAACCAGTAGTCAGTTGACAGTGTGTTTAATGTGAAAGGTTTCAATCGATACAAGAAACTCAAGTGGGATTATCCCAATTTGGAATCAGCAAGGCGACCTGTGTCACACAGCGAAGACGTTCCCATACCAGTGTTTACCACACTGCCCGACCTTCCGTTGTCAGAATTTGAAGAAATTCAGGACTTAGGTGGTAGTAGTGGAAGTGACTATGAAGGAAGCATTTCAACACCTCAGCAGTTCTCCCAAGACGAACTCAATGATCTGATACGGGACCTCAGTCTGTCAAAGTCTGCTTCAAATACATTTGTAGATCGTTCCCTGGACTAAGTATGGAAAAACTAAAAGCTGGAATCTTTGATGGCCCTCAAATCCGTACACTTATCAAGGATTCTAATTTCACAAAATTTATGAATGGTGTTGAAGCTTCTGCCTGGTGCAGTTATGTCTCAGTTGTCAAGAACTTCTTGGGTAACCACAAAGCAGACAATTATGAAGAACTGGTGCAAAACATGCTCACAAACTTTGAAAAGTTGGGTACTAATATGAGCATAAAGGTACACTTTCTCCATAGCCATTTACACAGATTTCCGGATAATCTTGGTGATTTTAGCGAGGAACAAGGGGAGAGGATTCATCAAGATATCAAGATGATGGAGGAAAGGTATCAAGGCAGATGGGACAGACACATGATGGCAGACTATTGCTGGAACCTCCAACGTGATTGTCCTGATAACCCACATAAAAGAGAATCGTACAAACAGAGATTTACTATACATTAATTGTAATTATGCGAATCAGCTTACTGTGTTTATCTGTTATTATACCGAATAAAATGCCATTATGTATTTCATGTGTTTACTTTTGTATGATTTGAGACAATTTCAATGCGATTTGTAAGTAGGCTCCGCCTGAACATTAAATTTTTTGCATTTTTACGTGTTTCAATGGGGTACCAATTATCTCATAAATTAGAGCCAATCTAGCAAAACCGATGTCATATTCGGAATCAGCACCACAAAGTTACCCCAAATTCACTCTAATATGATTGGCAATAAAATGAGTGTTGACCAGTGTTATTCAAAGTCATATTATGTATTTTTAAATTATTATATTTTTTAAATTCCCATATTAGCTACAAGCTCAATCTGGCAACCCTACATTAGGTTATTTGAATAAGCCAACTGTTTTCCATTAAAGTATTAGTATTACTGATATTCTAACATCGACTAGTTCACCCGTGCTATATCTTCTCATGAGGATACAAAAAGTTACATTATTTGAAAGCTTGAAATATATGATTCTTGAAATAAAAATAAAAAGAACCTAATAAAAGTTAGTTTAGATAGATTTACATGTATGAGACCTGATCATGTCAAAGAAAACGATATATATATTTTTTGGACGGGTACTATATTATTTATTGGTGAAAATAAGGATGAATTCTTTACCAATTTAAATTTACGTTTTACGTATATTATTTGATATTCTGTAATATATATTCAACTGAATTATATGATGAGTATGTAAAAAATAGCTGTGCATTTCCTTAGAAAAGCAATTTTCCTACAAAAAAAAATCTTCAATTTAGTCTCGTTAGGTTAAACATGTTAAACATGAGTTATAGTCTCAAAGAAAACTTTTTTTGCACAGGTACTATGCTATCTAATTTGTGAAACTAAAACTCCTTATCATTTTAAATGTGTTTTACGTATATTTTGTGATATTCTATAACCTCGACTGAATTATATATCTCATTTGGTTGATAATATATATAAGCTTTGCATTTTAACAAAAAAAAAATGGAAATTGTCTTACAAGAAATCTTATACTTAATTATGTGTAAAATATATACGTTTTGTCATGGCTCCATTTGAGTATCTATGAAATTAATTTGTCTCTGTAGGATCACACAAAATGGATGAACATCGGCAAAGTACTTCCATTGTAGATGATCCCGTTACACCCCCTAAGAAGAAATCAAATACCAGTAAATCACAGACTTACACACAAAAGTGGAAGGAAAGCTGGTTGTCAGAACCTCAGTTCTCTGGTTGGCTGGCGAAATCAACGAGATCAACAACACTGAAAAGCATTGCATTTTGTAAAATATGCAATCTCGATATAACCTGCGGTAAATCTGAAATTACTAGACACGGACAATCACAAAGACATAAACAATTGAGTTTGCAGATAGGTAAAACACGTTCAGTTGCAAGCTATATTTTGTCAAATGATCCTGTTGAGAAATCAGCTCGCAAAATTGAGCTCCGTATATGTGCCTTTTTATCAGAACATCATTTACCGATATCTTTGTGCGAACCATTCCTTGATCTTTTAAAAGTAATGTTTCCTGAAAATGTTCCAGTGAAAAAGGTTAAGTTGGGTAAACAAAGATCATCTAATATTATTAGACAGGTATTCGGTAGGCATTTTATCGATGAACTTTGCGCAGTTCTACGTGAACGCCTTTTTTCTGTAATTATTGACGAAACAACTGACAGAAGCACATGCAAACAGTTGTGTGTGATTGTACAATATTTCCATGCAGGAAAATTCGAAAGTTCATTTTTCGATTTGATTGAAGTGTGTGATAGTTCTGCAAATGGTATTTTCACGGCTCTCAAAGAATGCTTTATTTCAAGAAACATTCCCCTTGAAAATATAATAGGTTTTTGTTCGGATACAACTAATGTCATGATGGGAACCAAACATTCAGTGGCAACTTTGCTTAAATCAGTGATTCCCCATATCATCATAGTAAAATGTTCTTGTCACATGATCCATCTTTGTGCATCAAAAGCATGCCTTAAACTTCCCACATACACTGAAGATTTGTGCCGTAATATCTTTTCATATTTTAATCTAAGTTCAAAGAGGCAGCGTGCATTTCAGGAATTCCAAAAGTTTGTCGATATTGAGCCTCACAAAATCCTTTCTCAGGGTCAAACAAGATGGTTATCACTACATACATGCGTGAAAAGGTTATTGGAACAGTGGGACGCCTTACAGCTTTATTTTACACACTTGGCTTTTAGTGATCCTACTCATGTGAATGACATGATTGTTGAAGCGTTGAATAACAAGCTAACGCGCGCATATTTAGAGTTCCTAGATTACAATTTGGGCAAGTTTAATAGCTTCAACACACTCTTTCAGTCAGAATCGCCTAACTTTTTTTGTATTAAATCTGAAACTTGCAAGCTCATCCGAAATTTCTGCTCAGACTTTATGAGCACAAGCTATGTAAAAAATGCTGAAATTTCTATGCTCAATCCTATCCATCCAGCATTTTCCAGTGCCTTTATCCCAGATGAAAGTATTTACGTTGGCTTAACTGCAGTAGATACCATAGCTGAACTGAGGGAGTCAAACACTATTACAAGGGAACAGATTTTACAATTCTTTAAGAATTGTAAGTCGTTCTTAGTAGAATCTGTTGCTCAAATTCAAGATAGGTTCTCCTTGAATGACAACATTCATGACATAGTTGCTTGTGTTGACCCTAAAGCAGCGTCAAATTTAAGACCACCATCATTAGCATTTCTTTTCGACGAAATATCGCAGCTTAAAAAATGGGCAGACAAAAATAAACTCAATGAGGAATGGAGAACACATTATTTAGACGAAGAGCTGTCATCTCAGCTTCCCTTCACTAAGTACTGGACAGAGCTGGGCAATAAATACATTGAATGTATTTAAATACTAAATACTAAATACATGGGAGAAATGTATTTAAATACTAAATACTAAATACATGTTACGAATGTATTTAGATACTAAATACAAAATACATCAATTGTATTTAAATACATTTGTAAATACATTTTAAATACATACAAATTTTAACATATGCATTCACTAATTCATGAGTAACAACAATATAAAATGCTTGATAAAGGATAAAGAAATAGTACAATCTAATTTCCGATTATATATTTCCATTTTTAGAACAAAACAAGAACAAAAGAACTTAGAACTTACGATGTTCAACCAGTGACATATTATACTCATTATATCATTGCAAAATGAGTAACAATTAATGAGTAGATGAGACATAAACGTAAACATAAGACGTAAACATAAACATAAGGCACCTTACGAATTCTCTTTTATTTCACGGTTGCTGCGGATCAAAACCAGAACGTGTATTAAACCAGTAAAAGTATTTACATTTTTATATTTTGAGTATTTAAATACATTGTATTTAAATACTCATTATAGTATTTAAATACATATTTAAATACATGAAAAACAATGTATTTATAAATACAGTTCTAAATACACAAATGTATTTAAATACGTATTTAAATACAAATGTATTTAAATACTGCCCAGCTCTGGTACTGGAGTATAGTATTTAGCAGGAAAAATGAAGCTGGTCTTCCTTGCTATCAAAACCTTACGCTTGTTATTTCGTCCCTTCTTTCATTACCTTTCTCTAATGCTTCAGCCAAGCGGTTTTTCAGCCAGCTTAATCTCACCAAGACTTCTCAAAGATCAAGCTTGAAAAATGAAACCTTATGTGGCCTGCTACATGCTGTCTATTACCTAAAAAATAAGGTACTATCTGCTCACAATATGGACATCAATGAAAAGCTTATTAAAGCGATAAATTGCGTAAAAAGTGATGCGACATGCGCTGAATGCTCCGAGTCGAAGTAATCACGGCATATATAACAAATATAATAATATATGGTACGGTACCGGCATATACTGTACTTTGCAGATTTCTTTTGTGTGTGTGTGTGTTACTAGAAGGAAAATATATGTAGATATATCTAGATTCTAGAGGCTAAACTAGGAAGAAACAACCAGCAATTTTATATATATATATATATATATATATATATATATATATATATATATATATATATATAGGGTAATCATTTGCAATCTAGGGTAATATCACTTTCGAGCTAGGGTAGAGCGAACGCGACTCCTGGAAGCACTGGTCAGGGGACTGACTCGGCCAAGGAAGTCGTTTGATACCATTTCGCTCCTCCCATTCTTTCGTCTTTTTTGCAGTGTGGCATGGGGCTCCATCTTCCATGAACAGGCAGCTGTCTTTTTCAATTTGACCACTTGAGAATATTGGCATCAGTCCTTCTTCAAGGATAGAAATGTAGGAAACGAATATTAGTCATAATAATGGCAAAAAAATTGGATGCATACATTTTACCATAAAATTAAGGGTGTCTATTTACTTCTTGCATGACTCTATATATATATATATATATATATATATATATATATATATATATATATAAACGAGGGCCACTCAATATATTTTGCCCCACCTTTTTTTTTCTTTCCAAGTTTCCTTGTAAGTTCCAGAAATTTTGTACACAAGTAGTTACATACCTTTTTTACAAGTTTTTATTTTTCCACATAGTCTCCATCCTTTTCTACGGCTTTCCTCCACCTCGAAACAATTGCCTTTATTCCTTGCTAGTAAAAGTCCGCTAGGTTCCGCTGGAGCCACCTCTTAACCTCCTTAACAACCTCATCGTCACTCTGAACCTTTCTTCCACGAATAGCATCCTTCATTGGCCCAAACAAATGGAAGTCTGAAAGTGCCAGATCCGGGATGTATGGAGGGTCGGGTAACACAGTCAAGCGCTTTTTTGTGATGGCCTCTCTTGTTTGCAAACTGTTGTGTGGTCTTGCGTTATCGTGCAAAAGAAGGACGTCTTCCTTTCAGTTTTCTCTCCGGTCGAACTCGCTTTATATGTCTCTGGAGTCTCTGTAGGATAGCAATATATGCCTCTTAGTTGATTGTTTGTTCTTTCTTCATAATGTCCACCAGAATCACCCCTTTCATGTCCCAGAAGATGGTGGCCATAAAATTTCCTGCAGAGGGAGCCATTTTGAACTTTTTCTTGCGTGGGGAGTCTGCGTAATGCCACTCTATGGATTGGCGTTTTGTTTCAGGTTGAAAGTGGTGTACCCAAGTCTCATCACCAGTCACAATTCGTGAAAGGAAGTCATCCCCTTCTGTCTCGTATCGAATCAACGACTCAGAAGCAATTTCTTTTCTTTGGGCTTTGTGATCTTCAGTCAGTTCGCGAGGAACAAACCGGGAACACACTTTTGAGTATCCCAGTTGCTGAATTATCGTATTCACACTTCCTTCACTAATTCCTAGCTCCAGTGATAGCTCCTTGTATGTGACGCGCCGATTTGATCAAATGATGCTGTTAGCACGTTTCAGTGTGAGATGTCACAGCCGATGCCGGGCGACCGTTGCGTGGCTCATCATCGAGGCTGGCTCTCCCTCTCTCCGATAATCTCACACGTTTAGACCAGCGTCCAACTGTGCTTCGATCGACAACAGCATCTCCGTAAACGTTTTGGAGACGTTTGTCAATATTTCCAACTGTTTCCTTCTCTGCGGTTAAGAACTCGATAACAGCTCTCTGTTTACGACGCACATCACTCTCAGACGCCATTTTTGAAACTGCATTAACCATCGGTTTTATACATGGGCGTTTAAAAACGGTTTTATTCAAGAAGGGGAGGTTCAAACTGGAAAAATCTGGTTATGTGAAGCAAAGAAAGTTCAAACTGACGGCCCAAAAGACATTTCAGCCCCATGGCCTATTATTTAGCTAAGAAAAAAGGGTGGGGCAAAATATATTGAGTGCCCCCAGTATGTGTATATATATATATATATATATATATATATATATATATATATATATATATATACACACACACACACCTTTCAACCTTTCAAAGGTTCCGCACGATGATTCCTCATTTCACGAAGGTCAAGCTTGTCGCTCCTCCTCTCGAGTTGGCCTGTTGAAGTAGTAAGATGGTTTCTTCTACTCTCCACCTCACATAGCCAGGTACGCCCGGCTCATCGGGGATTGTTCTGAGCCAGGCGTCTAATTTTCTTTTGAAGATGTCCACTGCAACACCCCTCGTGTTCCTTAGGTCTTTCTTTGGGCAGCTGATTAAATAATCTTGGTCCCCTCACAACAAAACTATTTTCTTTCATGGTTAAGGATGTTCCCTGTCTCGCCTTTACCTGTGTCGCCTTTAAATTGGGAACACGACACAGTCTTCCTTTTCTACTTTCCACCGTTGTGTGGGGAGTTATAGGGTTCAGAGTAAGATTAGGGACTAGTTTCTCCATTATTTTCCAAGTGTAAATAATGGTGTATCTCTTTCTTCTCCTTTCCAGTGAATATAGGTTTAGTTCGCGTAACCTTTCCCAGTAATGTAGTTCTTTGCACCCCTTGATCTTGGCTGTGAAGCTTCTCTGAATCCCTTCTAGCTGTCTAACGTCTTCTTTTTTTATGTGGGCATGTTAGCACCGAGCAGTATTCCAATTTGGGTATGATCAGTGTTTATAGTAGAGGAATCATTACATTCTTATCCCTTCGTTGAAAGGTTCTCAATATCTGCCCCGTTATTCTCTTTGCTCTGTTTACTGCTATCTTATTTTGTGTTTCAAATTTCGCATCATCAGTCATTACAACCCCTAAATCTTTTGCTCTAGAATTTCTCTGAATTTCCTGTCCATTTGGGGTATAATATTCTATGGATTTTACGTCTTCTCTTTTTCCGTACCGTAACAGCTGAAATTTCTCAGTGTTAAACTTCATATTGTTGTCTTCCGTCCACTTGTATCATAGATTCTGTTCATGTCGGTTTGCAGAGATCCTATATCCTCTGGGTTTCTTATTTTTCTACTGATCTGTTGTTGTTATCGGCAAAGGATGTTACTGTGCTGTCTCTGGTAACGTTCTCATATATTCCTTGTTCCTTGGCTGAATGAGATGGTGCATTGTCTTGAACAAAAATAAAATCTTCGTTCGGGTACAAGTCTTGGCATTCCGGTAAAAGTTCTCGAGGTGTTCAATGTAATTTTGCGAGTTCATTTTTGTTTTCTGTGGATCAGTAAAGAATAATTTGGGTTTCCATTGTAAGAAACACCACAAGATACTATTAATTTCTTGGAAAATCGTGAAATTGGATGATAAAGACGGTCTGGCGGGATTTCCGATTTTGAAGTTAATGCATTGACTCGGTTGTTTTGTCGATTTGTTAATAGAGTTAATGTAAAGTCGGACTCATCTTGAAAAAACATGCGTTTAATGTCTGCTAAATTAAATTTCCTATACAAAGACGTATACCTTTCTAACCGTTTTCCCATGGCTTCTTTTATTATTCTGGGGGCACTCAATCTTTTAAAAGATCTGATTCCCTTACTTTTCATTATGTTTTGGACACTGTTGCGCGAAATATTTAAATTATTCGCCATTTTTCTCTGCGAAAGATGAGTACCAGAATTATTTTCCTGCGACAACGCATGCTTTTCAACGTACCTTTCGTTTTCTCGAGTCCGAGCAGTACGCGGACGACCGCTGCCACGTTTTCTGCCAGTTGACCCTGATTGTCTAATTTTATTTAAATTACGTATTGTACTGTACTTCTTTTCCAATTTTTTCCCGGAAATTCCCTAATTATTTTTTTAGCACTCCATCCCTTCTCGGCAAAACACGCCTTTATAACAGCTAAGTCTTCTTTACTTAAAATCACTACGATAGAATTTTAATTAACACAAGAAAAAAAAATAAGAAAAAACATTCCATCAGCCAACACTTCTTAAAGAAACCTGACACTGCTAGCCTACCAATTCGCCATGTGGCCACTTATCATTGTCTTAGGTGCG
Source organism: Bathynomus jamesi (assembly GCA_023014485.1). NCBI lineage: Eukaryota > Metazoa > Arthropoda > Malacostraca > Isopoda > Cirolanidae > Bathynomus > Bathynomus jamesi. The sequence goes on from JAJOZX010002370.1 coordinate 379,524, forward strand.
CATGCGCAAACTGCTTGTTTTGTAGCGAACATCTGGCACATCCAAGGGCGTGGTCAGCTTCAGAAAATCTCGCTGTTTGTTTCGTCGTTAAATTTTTTATAATTAAGAAACGGCCAAAGATATTTAACTGAGGTTTTCAGCACATGATAACCATACTATTGGCTACATCTTGTACTAATTTGGGTGTATTAGCTTGACTAGTTTGAAATTTGTAGAAAAACAAAAGTGTCCAGGTTTTTTCGTCCACCCTGTATATTCAGTATTAGTACTCTCTAATAGGTCTGCTATTTCATAATGAAAGATATAAGTAAAGGACACTTTTCATGAGAGTTTCTACTCATGATGATTGAGGCGAATTCCTTGATAACCCTCTGGGAGCTGAATTCATCATCACGGGATGTTTGGTCCAGGAAGCCCCGAGTGTCTAATGCGTCCATCAGTAAGTAGAGTTTTAGATGGCAAACTAATTACCAGGAATCTGGCTGAAAATGTTCAATCACCACGAAACGAGTTAAGGACGCCTGACAAGATTACGCGCAATGGATGTACCAAAAGGGATTAAAGGATTAAACCGTATGAGAATCTACGTTGACGAGAATGGGCTGCAACCTTTATACGAAGAGGACGTACGGAAGAGCGCCACTGGGAGAAAGGGTTAACAGGATTAGGATTACTGCTTGGCAAACAGGCACAAACATTAATATTATTATGACGATTTGTGAAAACGTAGGAGTGCTTTATTACGAGCTAGCTTTTGATGGCGTGAACAAATGCGTATTCTATATGATAATAAAAACCCACTCTAATAGACAGAGTTTATTTCCACAACAGTTTCGATGCCCACTGGATATCGAAACTGTTGTGGAAATAAACTCTGTCTATTAGAGTGGGTTTTTATTATCATATTTTGACCTTCAAGTAGAAAAAAGTGAAGTTTTTTGTATTTATTATGAAATGCGTATTCGCTGATTTCCTCCACTTCCTCTCGACATTATAGGCGAGGAACACTGTGGAGATTCTGAACAATGCCTCTTGTAACAATAATGCCCGCTTTAAAATCCCCATCAAATGATAAAAAAAAAAATTTGCCTCCTCAGTCTCCCTTCTTAAATCCTACGGAAAATGTCTTCAGTGCATTGAAGGCAACGCTGAAGAGGTTTTGTGACCTCCAAAATGTCATGACGAGAGGAATGGCGAGTGAGGTCGGAATGACACTCATTTAATGGAGGGAAAAACCACCAACATCGGGAAATCTCTCAAGTCATCCTTCATGTGCCAAGTGAAATGTTAATAACTGTTACAGACATTGTACAACGTACTTACCCATATGTCTTCGTGGAGAAGATATTTGTAATTAAGCAAACAGTATGTAGTTGAGAGTATGTAGTGTATATTAGAAAATATCAGGTCATCCCATAAGTAATGTCGTTTTTTAGATCGGAATTTGAAGGACAAAAAAAACTCAACTGAAACTTTTTAATCTATCATATATGCGCTCAATTTACGTTATTGCTTACGGATCTTAAGTGTGTACGTAACCTAACAATTGTATTTGTAAAACGTTTAAATGCATTGTTGAAGTTGATGATGTATATTAACCTTTCGTGATTTCATTTCAAGTTTGTCAAATGGTAATAAAAAACTGACGGACATCGCGTAAAATGTCGATATTTAAATGGGAAGTGTCCATTTCTCAAGTGACTGTCTTTCGAGTCTGACCATACGTTAAAGGTGGAATGGTTTGCCTAAATATTCTGCTTCGCTGTCGAATTGATCACAACTTTGTCAAAATAGTGGTAATTTGTCAATTTGTTGCAGATTTTGTCCCAACTCATTGGTAAGACACTGTATTTCAGTTCTGTAATAAAATATTATAGTTCCATTCCAACTGCACCATCATATATATATATATATATATATATATATATATATACAGGGTTGCGCAAAAGTCGCGCATCATAGGAATTTTCAGTGTTGATTATATATTATTTTTTTCTTTTAAGTAGGGGATGACTACGAAATTAACAATAGACGAGAGGATGAACTTTGTTTTAATGTATGGAATACCAGGTACTACAAATCGATGAATCGGTCCAGAATTTAAAATCTGTACCGATTCATCGATTTGTTGTACCTGGTATTCCATACATTAAAATTAAGCTCACCCTTTCGTCTATTGTTAATTTCGCAGCCATCCCCTACCTAAAAGAAAAAAATAATTCGTATGACGCGCTACTTTTGCGCCACCCTGTAATATAAAACTGGGTGATGGAAAACTTTCACTATTATTTTCGGAATAAGCACTAAAAAGTCAGTAATGAACACCCAACACTACCAGAGGCACAGATTCTTTGTTAACACTCTTCAACAAAGAGTATAATAATGAAATTTTTCCATTATTCACAGTTTTATATAGTATATCGCATTCATATTCGTATTCTGCGTGCAAAAATGTACCAGAATCGCCCTATTTTACTCGAGGAACAGGAAAAAAGTTATAATTTGTTGTCCAATGTAATTTGAGGGAATCCATTATTAACTACGTTTTGTGTTATTCTTTTAATTTATTTATCAAATAGATCCCAGTTTTATTTTATTATATGCTATATTTAATAAAGTTTTAATTATTGAAATTTTGCGGCTGTGTAAATATACGACCCGTAATTGGTATACAATATTTTGTCCGTTGTTTTAATATATTTGTACACAATCCTTTGTCCGCTCGTTCAATGTATCAATCTTTTGAATTGAACCATTTTCATTAATTTTTAAGTTAACATCAAGGAAATGTATTTCGTTCCCTTCTCATTTTTCGTATATATATATTTAATCCGCTTATGTTTTCGTACAGGGTGTCCACAATGTTTTGTCACCCGAGTAAAATACTAACTGATTTTCGTTCTTCTTTCAGACCCATTTGAAATGTGTGATAACAACTATACAACTATATTTCGACCTTCACGTAGAAAAGTGAAGTTTTTTGCATTAACAACTATACGATTGAACAACGCATATCGGCTAGTACCTGAGTCCATGAGGGACCACATAATGACAAAACCATTGAAAATATTCGTGCAGACTTCCAGGACCGATTGAAATGTGCAACTCCTTTTTGGAGGACCGACTCAATCGTGCAGCTCCTTTTTGGAGGAACTGCACCATTCAATCGGTCCTGGAAGTCTGCACGAATATTTTCAATGGTTTTGCCATTACGTGGTCCCTCATGAACCCAGGTACAGTTTAATATCACTTCCTATTTTTAAATACCGTAAAAATGTCGTCTACGTATCTCATATAAAAAATAAGACTGAAATGTCCTTTCATATTTATATTATTTTCTACGCGCGACATATAGAAGTCGGCAAAGGCTGGTCGAACGAGGGCGAGTTAACCCACTGAAATAAATGGTCTCATTGCGATACAGTGTATTAACAAATCTTTCATAATGCCCTTTTCTTTTCTATATCTGGAGAATGTCTCGCTGCATTATTATTTATATACATTATTAAAAGGATTTCAATTGTTTCTGTTTTAAATAAAATTCCTGAAGTATCAAGGAAAATATTTTAGAATTTTCCAGTCTCCAAAACTTATTATTATTATTATTATTATTATTATTATCCGACCAGTGGTACATGTTGATCTTGTTGAAATGAATTCTAATAATAATATAGATGCAAGTAAGTTTAATTTAGACTCTACGAGTACACACACACACACACACACACACACACACACACACACACACACACATATATATATTATTATATATATATCTATATATATATATATATATATATATATATAGGGAGTGAATTCAGAATGGTTACCTGAGTTTTTTTATGATACACACAGACCGTGCATGGAACAAGGAACTCTTCTGGGAAAATTAAATCCACTATAGTCCGAATAAGTAATGGTAAATGACAAAGACTATAGTTTTTTTTCTTTTTCATGATGTTAGACCGACGTGGGCAACGGGTCATTCGCAGAGGTCCCAAAAATATAGCTTCCCTCACCAGCAAAGCAAATAGAATCCAGCTTTGGGACAGGATCTTGGGTTTAAAGCAGCCCTTGTTCCATGCACGGTCTGTGTATTATATATATATACACATATATATATAGCCGTATATTGTACCCTATATACAGAGATGGCCAGCATCAATTATACTAATCTTCGATACTGTACCTTAACCCTTTACCGCACTGTGCGTCGAATACGTAACGTTTCAAATACACGCATTTAGACTCAACCCTACGCAAAATTTTCAGCCATAAAGGGCTAGATACAAATTGTATTTTGTATCTGCATCTTGCACAAAAATATAAGAGCATCTTATATATTGTTTCATCTAAAAGATGACGTCATATCAATGACTCATACCGAAGATCACGCGAATACAAGAAAAAGTGATGCAATAAAGACAAACAACTTTAGCGGTAGGAGATTCTACCAATGGCCACTAATGGGTGAAAATGGTATATTTGATACAAAATACGGGTCTTTTCCGTTTGGGGGCTAGCAGCGAATTTTAATGAAAATCGGTATACTAATGTAGTTTTGGTCACTGATTTCAAAAATAACTTTCTTTTTTTGGAGAAATGAAAAACAAACATGTTAGGGCACTTTAAATAATTAATGTGTTTTTAACGAAAATATCATGACTTAACCTAACCAATCGTCAAGGGCGTACAGTTGGCCTAACCTGCCATTCAGTTGACCTAACCTGGCACTCAATTGACCTGACCTGGCATTCAATTGACCTAACCTGGCACTCAATTGACCTAACCGGGCATTCAATTGACCTAACTGGGCATTCAATTAACCTTAGTTATTTAATTGGTGATAATTCTTGATGTTTTCTGCTACTTTTACAGATCTACCGGGATCCTTCAAAAAACGTATTCTTTGTTAGGGATAATTTAAAGTTGCACTTTTTACCGTTTGACCGACGCTTTTGGCAGCGAAAGAACTTGGTATTTTTATCAAAGGAACACACTTCCCCACACTTAGAGCACTTTTTCATAAACAGTAGCAGTTTGTGACTCTGGCTAAATTTAAGACAATCCTCTGTAACTAGTTTAAGCTAGTTAAAAAACACATTAATTATTTAAAGTGCTCTAACATGTTTGTTTTCCATTTCTCCAAAAAAAGAAAGTTATTTTTGAAATCAGTGACCAAAACTACATTAGTATACCGATTTTCATTAAAATTCGCTGCTAGCCCCCAAACGGAAAAGATCCCAAAATACTGTACATTTCACGAATCTCAGTCCTCGTCGTCTGACTTTTGAAGTGTTAATCACTAAGGATTAAGTTATCAAAGTCTTTGTTTGTAAACAAACCAAAACTAATTTCAGGCATGTCATTTAAACTGTAATGACTTAAACCAAAGGTTCCTAACCTTTTTAGGTCGACGTACCACTTTTGGCCACCATGTGTTTCTAAGTACCACCATTTAAGGAAAGGAGAAAGGCGCACGTACCACCTAACCAAAAACCTTAGGGTTAGAGAGGGATTTGCGGCATTTAAACTTGAATTTTCAACCTTATCTAAACAGTTACATTTATTCTAATGATAAATCGACATTTGCACCGAATCAAAATCTCTATTTTGGCGTTGCACGTAATCGTTAAATAATGTGAAATGTATTTGGACTCAAAACTGGATATCACAAACAAACCCGCAGTCGAAAACGTTTCGGGTTAGTCATCTGCAACTAATCTTACTTTCGAAATTATTACCATTAATTACCAATTAGCAAACTGCGTATTTATAACAGTTTTGCATTCCACCAAAAAGAGTTCCACGTACCACACGTTGGGAATCGCTGATTTAAATGACTTAAAAGTTATTTTTCCCTTATTATTTCTAATCTCTAAACTTCAACTGATTCGAGAAGTACCCTGTACTTATATCGAGAAAATTATCTTAGATATGTATCGTGCCCGTTTCTTGAACGGTGTCTTGTATCTTTGATACTCAATAAGCTTGTATTTTGTATAAGACACATTTCTTCAGGTATCTAGCCCATCTCTGTGTATATATAGTATATATGAGGCGTCGCGAGAGTAGTATCACCGCAAAAGGAGAGTGCAGAGCAATTACAATGTTGATCAAATGAGTGCCAGTGCCACCTACGCCACCCCCGTTGTTGCAAGGTGCTAACTCCCTCCCCCAGTGTCAACCCCCATGGTGCCCCAAAATATCTGATAATTACACCTTTCTGGAATTTTGGAGTAAATATCACGGATTTAGACAAGAAGGTAAAGTGCTAAAATTCTGGCAGCTTTTATTTATTTTTTTGTGACCTATCTCGAACTTGTTATTTATTTCAGTGTCCCTGAGGATGTCATTAGTCGAAAGCACTTGAGCATCACTCTGTGAAAACTCTCTCTCAAAAACTTTGAATTCACGTATTAAAATTAATTTTCAGTTTTAGACATTAATATCTTTTGGGTGAGTTAATCTCCGCTCATTAAAGATTTTTTTTCCTTAAAATGTTCAGCTAAGGTTTATATTTTCGTTATTCACCTGTAAATCCCTTTGTTTGTACTTATAACGGATAATCCCCCAAAAGATCATTATGAATCCCACACTGTTAAACATTTTTAAAAACTTTGATGGCTAATCCGTCGTTCGCCCTCCATTTCTAATAATTATCGTTTTAAATTTTTTAAAATTATTTTTCAGTTTTAGGTAATTGTAAAATTGGTTGTCACTAAACAACTTCATATATATATATATATATATATAATATATATATATATATATATATATATATATATATATATATATATATATAACACCGAGAAATTTCAGCTATTACGGTACGGAAAAAGAGAAGACCTAAAGTCCATGGAATATTATACCCCAAATGGACAGGAAATTCAGAGAAATTCCAGAGCAAAAGATTTAGGGGTTGTAATGACAGATGATGCGAAATTTGAAACACAAAATAAGATAGCAGTAAACAGAGCAAAGAGAATAACGGGTCAGATATTGAGAACTTTTAAACGAAGGGATAGGAATGTAATGATTCCTCTACTGAAAACCCTGATAATACCCAAATTAGAATACTGCTCGGTCCTAACTTCCCCATATAAAAAAGAAGACATTAGACAGCTGGAGGGGATCCAAAGAAGCTTCACAGCCAAGATCAATGGGTGCAAAGAACTAAATTACTGGGAAAGGTTACGAGAACTAGACCTATATTCACTGGAAAGGAGAAGAGAGAGATACACCATTATTTACACTTGGAAAATAATGGAGAAACTAGTCCCTAATCTTACTCTGAATCCCATAACTCCCCAAACAACGATGGAAAGTAGAAGCGGTAGACTGTGTCGTATTCCCAAATTGAAGGCGAGACAGGGAACATTCTTAACCCTGAAAGAAAATAGTTTTGTAGTGAGAGGACAAAAACTGTTTAATCAGTTGCCCAAAGACCTAAGAAACACGAAGGGAGTTGCAGTGGAAATCTTCAAAAGAAGACTAGACGCCTGGCTCAGAACAATCCCCGATGAGCCGGGCGTACCTGGCTATGTGAGGTGGAGAGCGCAAGAATCCAACTCACTACTTCACCAGGCCAACTCGAGAGGAGGGGCGACAAGCTTGACCTTCGCGAAATGAGAAATCATCACGCGGAACCTTTGTAAGGTTGTAAGGTAAGGTTATATATATATATATATAAAGGGTGATCCAGAGAAATGGGACCCAAAAGAAACCCCTGTAACTCTTAAAGTATAAGTCCTTTTATAAAATCATACGCATCATTCGAAAGAGGATAGTTACAAGTTTGTACAGGATTGTATAGGTTTTGACAATACAAGACAAGATAAGATACAAAACAAAATAAAAGTGTTAGTTAAAACTAACCCTTCAAGATGACTGCATGGACTGTGGAACAGCTGCGTTTCATAACTGAGCAATATTATGAGCATGGAAGAAGTGTAGTTTCAGCTCTTAGAAGGTGATTTTGACATCTGAAAATTTGTCTTGAAAGATCTTTGAGCTGAAACTGCACTTCTTCCATGCTCATAATATTGCTCAGTTATGAAACGCAGCTGTTCCACAGTCCGTGCAGTCATCTTGAAGGGTTAGTTTTAACTAACACTTTTATTTTGTTTTGTATCTTATCTTGTCTTGTATTGTCAAAACCTATACAATCCGGTACAAACTTGTAACTATCCTCTTTCGAATGATGCGTATGATTTTATAAAAGGACTTATACTTTAAGAGTTACAGGGGTTTCTTTTGGGTCCCATTTCTCTGGATCACCCTTTATATTATCACAGGTAAGATAATAAAGCATTTTACTACAATTTATTCTTTTAAAACACGGGTTGACCGATAATACCTGTCACGAAAGGTAAATCCCGATTGGTTGTCAGTAAACAACTTCATATACGTGTACAGGGCTATTCAAAGTGATTCATCCGATTTCAACTGAGAATACTTCCGTACCTATCAACCGTGCATCAACTGGGCATACACCATATGAAAGAGGAAATCTCCGAGTTTTACAAGATCACCGCGAGAGGGGCTCCAAAGTCACGCCGTGGCCTAGCCTAGCAACAAACAGTCAGTGTGAAAATGGCGTCCGCACAGCAGAAGGCGTTTTGTGTGTTGCAGTTTTCGAGCTGTAAATCGGTCGCAGGATCTTACACCGTGCGACTTCTTCCTTTGGGGGTACGTTAAGGATACTATGTACGTGCCACCGTTGCCCACATCTTTGGATGAGCTCCGAACTCGCATTGTTACTGCCGTAGAGTCAGTAACAACGGACATGCTGGAGCGAGTATGGGAGGAATTCGACTATCGTGTCGACGTTGCTCGTGTAACTAGGGGAAGTCACATAGAACATTTATGAGGTGAGACAAAATTTGGACAGTTTTTCTTTTGGTTGATGTATCACAAATCACTCTGTATTTGTAACATTAAAAAATATTCTCATTTGAAATCAGGTGAATCAATTTGAATAGCCCTGTACAGTATATATTATATATATATATATATATATATATATATATATATATATATTAATGTAGAGAACAACGCTTGTGTAGAAGAGCGTTCCACACAAGATGAGGAGGGAGAACGAGCAAATGAAAAATGAGGCGCCTCCCAGGAATCGAACCCGGGATCATCCAATTGCCGGTCGGATATGCTAATCACTGCACCAAGGACCCCGATCAGTCAGTACTCGTAATTCTCCTACATACGAGCGGAATCAAATGCCCTGAGGGGGCACCTTCTCATGCCGTGCATATATACATTTTAACTGCAAACAAGACACAGTATAATTAATGTAAAGAACGACGCTTGTGTAGAAGAGCGTTCCGCACAAGATGAGGAGAGAGAACACAAGCGTCGTTCTTTACAGTAATTATACTGTGTTGTTTGCAGCTAAAATGTATATATGTACGGCAGAGAATTACGAGTACTGACTGATCGGGGTCCTTGGTGGAGTGGTTAGCATATCCGACCGGCAATTGGATGATCCCGGGTTCGATTCCTGGGAGGTGCCTCATTTTTCATTTGCTCGTTCTCCCTCCTCATCTTGTGCGGAACGCTCTTCTATACAAGCGTCGTTCTTTACATTAATTATACTGTGTTGTTTGTAGTTAAAATGTGTGTGTATATATATATATATATTATATATACAGGGCGTCCCAAAAAAATGTATACACACTTTAACAGCTGATAGCTCAATTGATGTTTCTTTCTTTCCAAGTTAAACCCATTAGAATTAATAATGGTAGTCAGACTAAGCTTTGAACAAAGGAAATTCATTCTAAAATGCTACTGGAAGTGTGAAAACGCAGTTGAAGTGCAAAGACAGTTTAGGAGGGAGTTTCAAAGATCCACCAACGCGACTTACCATCACTCGAATTAGAGATAAGTTTGAAGCCGATGGAACTGTTCAGAATGTCCACAAGAAGCGTTCCGGAAGACCACGGACATCGACAAGCCCCACAAAGCAAGAAAGAGTACTGGAAACGTATCACCAAAGTCCAAGAAAATCTGTGCGGCAAGCGAGTCGTGAGGTAGGAATTTCAGAATCGTCTGTCCAACGCATTTTGAAGCGCTGTCAATGGAAAAGTTACATTCCAAGATTAGTCCATGCTATTAATGAAGATGATCCGGACCGAAGAGTGGAGTATTGCGAGTGGTACTTGGCACGATGTGGATGTGGATTGGACGAAGGGGTTTCGTAGAATACCCTCCGCGTTCACCAGACCTCACACCACTAGACTTTTTTATGGGGATACTTAAAAGACAAAGTCTACGCTATAAAACCTGCAACAGTCGCTGAATTGAGAGCAGCCATTGAACGAGAATGCACACAAATACCAAACGAAATGTTTCGTGATGTTTGCGATTCCATTCCTTCGCGTTATCAGCAGTGCCTGGACCAGAACGGACGTCAGTTTGAAAACAGGCGTTGACAAAACAATTAAATAATGTCTGTAGATTCTATTACATTTTGAAAATGAAATGTATTTTAATAAACACTGCCTTTATAATTATTTAAAGTGTGTATACATTTTTTTGGGACGCCCTGTATATTTAGTGTGGACCAAAAAAATGAAGGTTTAAAAATCTTTGTTCCACATGAGTAATGTTATTCCTTTTGCTTACCTTAATCAAATTACAAAATTTGAAACCTCTACGTCAAGTTTTAGGGGTCCCGAGAAAATTGCACTTTTCCTTTTAATGCTGAAAAAATTAGTTTTTCCTCATTTTCATAAGTTCTGCTTTATTTTTTGTTGGAAATTCTTTACGATTCTTGAAAACTGTTTTGAGCAGGTATTGTTTGTCCTCTTCTTTAGTTGTCACTGCTTGATTAAATTTTTCAATCAATGCAACACCCCGCTCAGCTGTGTCATTTGTCACTCTAAGGGCACGAACTCTAGCACAGCCTCTTTGGTACTCAGGATCTATTCCCCATGTTGATGCAGAATTTTCAGTGAAGAGAGAATTGAGATGTAGAGCATCAAAAAGAGATTTAGTCCTTGAAGTAACAAAATCAGAAATCCTTTTTTCTTTAAAAGAAGCTAGGGTTACCTTTGCTTCTAAACGTTTCAGTCCCTTATTTCTTGGAGGCATTTTGATATTATTTCGCATTTGCTCCTTTTCTTCAAGGGATATGCTTTTGTCAAAGATCGCTTCTGCTCTTTGAGGGCTCTTTCACACTCTAATTCTTCACAATGAAGCCTTCTTTTCTCTCTTTTTGCAAGAATTTGGTCTACTGTACCCATGCTACTTTGTGTAGGATCTTCTTGCTGGCTTAAGTAGAAAAGCTTGTCTTCTTCATTTGACATCATCAAAAGGGCATTAGAGTGACCAATATCAAGAATTTCAGCCTTAATTTCATCTTTAAACATAGCTTCTTCAATACGGCATTTTTCCTCGGGCCTTTTTCTGTTTTTCATCAATTTATCATAACAGCTTATTAAAGAGTCAATCTTTCGGATGGCACTGTCTCTACGCATTGTGGGAATCCTGGCTTTCTCCCAGTAGGTCATCACTTCATCTAAGCAAAGATTAATGGATCTTCTTCGTCCCAATTTTTCCTCTTTTTGATGGAAGAAATATTTTTGCAAAACTTGCAGTTTTGTAGGTAAGCGGCAACAAAGTATATCTTTATATAAATGGCCAATGAGTAGGCTGACCATATTTCCTTGAGAAATATTACAAAAGTCTTATAGGTTATGAATAATAATTTATTATTGACCAATATTAAAGTATATTTATAGTTTTTATTAAAAACGGGACAAAATTGACATTTTTATTAAAACGACGGGACGGCCAGGATATATAAACAAACGGTACTGTCCCGTTCAAAACGGTACGTATGGTCAGCCTACCAATGAGCCAAACTTTAGTTTTAGAACGAGTAGCCATTTTTAGTTTAAAAAATTAAATTTCTGAAATAGTAAAATAAACCAGTTAAATTAGGATAAAAAGGATAACTAAAAGGTTCAAGCCAATTAGGCAAAGCCTTTAATTTAGAGTTGACCAATTAAGGATAATGTATTTTATCCAAAATTTTTGTTTTCCTTATTAATAATTTTCTCTGGAATAATGATCTAAGATTGTTTTTGTACTCTATTAACACCAAAAATTTCTTAAATAAGAAGAAATTTTTTCATAAGTTGCAACTCAAGAGTTGAGTTGATCATTGATGTTCTAAGCACGCCTATTCATTGGAAATTTTTTATAAGTCATTAAATCTCGGGACCCCTAAATATTCTCATATTTGACCAAACTTTTGCTGACATGTCTATCTGGTCCAAAGGAACAAGGGCATTAATGTGGAACAAGGATTTCTTCAACTTTATAATTTACCCCCCATTTTGGTCCACACTAATATATATATATATATATATATATATATAATATATATATATAATAAAACAATTGATAAATAATGTTCAATTTTTATGTTGAAATTCATCCAGATAAATAAGCTCTCTCTCTCTCTCTCTCTCTCTCACGGTTCTGTTCCATTTCTGAAAGAAATCTATGGAAGGAATAAGTAATATTTGGTAAAGACACGCGCCCCCAGAATTCGCGGCTCATTCAATTACAACCGAATAAGTGGGGCATGAGAACGAATCCAGATCTCTGGTTGGCGGAGTCTCGCTCACACAGGAAACTCGCGAATCGAATATTGGGGGTGGGGCCAATCGGGGTCACGTATATAAGACGGAACATTTTCAGCTGGATCCACAACAGTGATTTATCAACGAGTAACTGCACATTCTCTCATCATGGACAATTCCAGTCAGACACATCAGCTTTACTGCTCCCCGCAATTGTTTGAAGACGGGGACCTCTCTGCAGTGACTACGCGCCATCTTTTCGCAGCGGCCGACCGGAACGCCCTACTTTCAACGCAATCCATTGCAGAAATTTGTGACGGCGAGAAAGAACCAGCGGATGAAGAGGCCACTGAAATGTGAGTAATTACGTAATAATTCAGTTTGTGATTCATCCTCGGGTTATATACATCGTATCATTCAGTGATTATCCCTTGCAAGTGTTAGTTAACCTATAAAAAAGCCATAATAAATGAAGTGAAAAGATATCTGCCCAGGGGTTCGAGACCCGGTGTTGGCAGGCGATGCGTAGTACACCCAGCTAATCTTCTTTTTTAGCCCAGTTAGGCTAGTTGCTTTGTGTTTATTATTTGATCCGGTGCCCTATAGTATGCATAGCTAGGATAAATGTATTTCCGGCTCTGTAAATTAATCTACTTGTAACTCTCTTCTTATTATATATATATATATATATATATACAGTGCCCGCGAAAAGTATCCGATCACTCAAGAAAATACAATATTTTCCCTTAATATTCAGAGACACGTAATTCACTTTCTATTTGTTCTAGCGACATCTGGTAACTTTGAGGTTGCTCGCTGATATGAGAGCTATCCAACGCATTCTCAAATTAGTGTTCTGGTAGCCTTCGTTGCGGGTGGCTGTGTCTCAAATTTGTCAGATTTCACTGTTTGTGTAAATTTCTTGATTTTTTTTTTTTTTTACAGAAAGTGGTGTAAATAAAATTTATATATAATGTGTGCTAAAAAAAACTTAAGAGTGATTGTCGAGGTGCTATTGTTGCTTTGCATGCATGTGGGAAATCACAGAGACAGATAGCTAAGGAATTAAACATATCCCAAAGTACCGTTAATTTATGGGTTTCACGGCTAAGAACAATGGTGGCCTAACCACGCCAGTCCCTAAAAAACGATCTGGCAGACCGAGAAAAACAAATTCGCGAACAGACAAACTTATGAAACGTTTAGTATTGAAAAACCCAACAATAACTGCGAAAGAAATAAAATTTAATATGAATAATTTGTTATCTGGTGTTTCTGAACGAACTATCCAGGAGCGGCTCCAAAAAGAACTCGGATTACCATCTCGCCATGCTGCTAAGAAACCGTTCATTAATGAAAAAATGAGTAAAAACGTGTCGCATTTTGTAAAAAATACATTCATTGGACTGTTGATGACTGGAAGAAGGTTTTATTTAGCGATGAGTCGACATTTTTGACATTCAGAAGTTGTCCAAAAAAGGTTCGCCGGCCTATTGGCTCAAATAGGATGGACCCTAAATACACCCTAAAGACAATGAAACACCCTCCAAGTGTGATGGTTTGGGGTTGTTTCGGTTACTATGGGCGTGGAAACTTATATTTTCTTCCGAAGAACACAACTATGAATGGTGCACGGTATTTAGCAATGCTACAGGATAAACTTCTAATGGCAATGGCAATCCAAAGGACAAAAACATACATGCATGATGGTGCACCATGTCACAGGGCCAAAATAGTGACAAAATGGATTACTGACAATAAATTTGATATTTTGGATTGGCCTGGTAATAGTCCAGATCTCAATCCGATAGAAAATCTGTGGCTAATAATAAAAATAAGGTTGAATGCCACGACACTGGCTCAGTCGAAAAATTACAAGAGGCCATCAAAAAGGTATGGTGCAAGGAAATATCAGTGGAAGTTTGTCAAAACTTGATTAAATCCATGCCAAAACGTCTAGAACAAGTCATCCAAACCAAAGGACAGATGACAAAATACTAATATAAGGTTAGTATACATTTAAACAGTTTTTTATGTAAAAAATACAAATTTCAAGGGTGATCGGATACTTTTCGCGGGCACTGTATATATATATATATATATGTATATATATATATATAACCTTTGGTTAGCTTCCGCCCAAATTGTTCATTCTGACGAAGGTCAAGCTTTTCACTCCACCTTAGACCTAGTTTAACGTGGAATCCGAACCACGCCCCATCAGCAGCCCAGCGTCTTAACTACTAGGCCACCTAGGGTACCCATTTATCTACCAACCACTTTCTTTATTGTGTGGAAGGATGAACAGCTGGGTTTTACTGCGCGCCGGCTGCCGTCGGGTCTCGAACCCGGGGCCGATGGATTCGTAGTCAGCGACGCTAACCACTACACCACCGAGGCGCCTACACCTCTGTGTATATTTTGTTGAAAACAAATGGAATTTAATTAAAAGATTCAATGTGGATGAATCGTTTAATATCTGAAGGTGCTCGATACCCTGTGATGGTACTTAGTCATCCAATATGATGATTATTAGAAAAATGTATGAGCTGTCAAAATAATTTTGTCTACAACCGTATCCTTTCTCCTTATAGGTCCGATGCGCTACTTTTCGTAACAGCTTTGAAGAAAAGCAAATAGTCGACGGCGATTTGGAGGTCTTACAGCGCAGCCAACCCAGTTACTTGAATACGGAGCTCGAAGTATTGGTTCACATCCAGTCCAACGAATGCCAGGTCGTTGGGGAACTAATGTAAGCTTTTTCTTTTGGTTAAGAACAAGACACAGTGTATTTTCATCAATTTATTAAATGATAGAAATCATGTTTTATAAATTAGTGCAATTCAACTTAAATTAGTTACAGATTTAGCATCCAATAAATAAGACTAACATTATTGGGGACATCTTATATTTTACACATTACAGTTAGAATTTTATATATATATATATATATATATATATATATATATATATATAATTTATATATATATACACGCGTAAAACTTTACACAATACATCGAGTGCGCACAAATGGGAAGGGAACCTTTTTTATCTGCATGCACACCACTTCATCATTCAGCTCAGTGACACGGGTCGAATAATTTTTTAAAATTTTTAAATTCCCTTTCACGTGACATGTGCAGGAGAAATGAAAGACAATACATCCCGCAAGTATTACTAAAATAGCCTTGTAATTGGTGGGGATTCCAGACAATTTCGGGGATATGCAACTGTTTGAAAAATTTTACAATAACAGTGTCACTCCAGGGGCGAGTACCGAGTGAGTTAAAAAAAGTACATTCTTTCACTATTTTTAAAATAGACGGCCAGCCAATGAATCCCTTCGCCACTAACAATGTCGGTGTTGACAATAATTCCCCGCATTTTTTCATAGTTGGTGATTTCAACGTTTCATTCTTCGCAAACAGATAAATTTGGAGCGTGTGATTCGGTCACTTTTCATTACTCTGAAGTGTATTCATATCCATTTTAAAAATCAGTGACTACGCTCCTGAAGCGGTCAATCTCAATTAGGGCTTGTGATTCGAGGTATACTAGTACACTAATAGGGGCGTCTATCGGGTTGGCGAATTCCAATCTGACTGAGATGTTTCCACTCTGTTGTGGACTTAAGTGTGTATTTACACTAGCAGATAAGTCGGTGTGATATCAAACGGGTAAAGGTTAAATTGTTCAATGAATTCTTTCTGCGTTACCCCAATCCCGAGCTCATCACAAGCGCCTGAAATATGGACCAGATTACTATAAGCTCTCGCGCAAAGCGGGAACACAGCGTCTGATGAGTAGTCCGTATCCATAGACCCGTCCAACGCAACGCCATTGACGTATAGTTATATTTTTGAGGCCGAAATTTTCGAATTTAAAGACGTTCTTTTTATATTTTCCATTCGACGAAGCGTGAGCCTGCACTCTAATTAATAGCCTTTTAAGCAGAACTCCCAGGGCCACGTTTTCTATCTGCTTCGAGGCCAACCCTGCGGGCACTGTGTATAGTTTGGTCTGTACTCTGTTAATTGGGTATTTTACTGTTGCGTGTAGTAAATTTTTTTCAATTTCTCCATAATTGAGGGGTTCCGCGTCTTAAGGTACCTAAGCGCCAAAATTAAAACTCCCCAGAAATCGCATCCAAAGTTCAGCAATATTCTCGCAATAGTATCTGTTATTAATTGAGCTAGAACGTTCATTTTTGGCTAAATTAGAGTTCTAAGTATGCTAATGAAGATGATGAATTTTTGGAATAGATTTTCATATTTTATATTTTACATATATTTTTTTATTTATTTTATTTTATGCCGAACTTTGGGTGAACTTTTGGCTGGCGATAAAGGTGAAAAAAGTAGTTCGCTTCATAAGGTTTTCAACCATACTTCTAGTGTCGTAAGGTCATTATAACCCAAACCACACGATAGAGGAAGGGTGAAAATAGTGGTATCCATCAAAATCACGTTTTCGCCTGTGGTGGCGCTTAGGTACCTTAAGACGCGCGACCCCTCATTATTTCGGCGAACTTAATTTCACTCGCCGAACGAGCAGATGTTTCCATAATGGGAATCACAACGGGTTTTGCGCCCTCTTCATGATCAGGTCCAAGATTTATGCAGATCTCAGGATTCGTGCGGGTGAGCTTTAATTTCATATCCACCCCATTCATAAGCAGTTTCTCCTGGACTGTGAAGTCTGTATGCAGACGTCCAAAACATTCGTATATCTTCTTTTTAGAATTTGTAAATTTGTCCTTTATACTACTTTCGTCTTTAGTCTGATAATAACCCTCGGCAGTTAGAAAGGTATCCTTCGCTTCTTTTCAAAAGTTCAGCACATTTTCCAGGTAGGCTCGAAGGTGATAATAACCCGTTCCTGCCGAAATGTTGACCTGGTTTAAATATACATCACACTGACTGAATATGGAGTGTAGAAAGTTTGTTTCGAGAAATACAACATATTTATCATCGCAGTCCGTTCCATCTGAATGGGCTATACGTAGTTTAGCGTACATCTGCATGCAGCTTGGATCAAAAAAGTAAGGGCCTGAGCTATCACCAATTCTATAGGGGCACTCGGGGAACTAATTGTGTTTAATGGGTTAATTGTAATAAAGTCACTGTGCTCAATAGAAACTTGTGTTGGGGGCATATCAAAGAGGGACAGCTCCGATTTACAACATTGTGAGCTACACGGATGGATGAAGCGTGCAATGACGAGTCAGAAATAGTGCCACCTCTCTCGACAAGTAGTAATCAGCCTATGATTCGTGAGAGCAATGTCCTCAGCTTATATCAGATAAAAAAATTATCAACCATAGGTTTCATTCACTCAGAACACTACTTCTTTTTTGATGTCCTTTTACGTTTAGCGCCACGTGTTGGTAACCCCTTCTTCCGGACAGCCCTCTTCTTCTTCCCGCCACCACGCATTTTTCTCTTTGCATCTTTGATGATTTCGTCCCGCGTACGTTTTAAATGTTTTTTTAGAGCTTCTTTGGGTTTAGCTACACCCATTATGTCTTCTACCGCGTTAAAACCTGATTGTAACGCTTTCCTCCAGAGGTATCTGGCGCCCCTCTTCAGCAAGGGGACAGCCGTGCGTAGTATGGTTGAAAAATGGATCCAAGCCCACTCCCACGCTGATATCTCACCCCTCGATAGACTGTGAAAGGCCTTCGGGTCATTATAACTCAGTGCGACGAAAGTGTAGCTTCACTGTTAAGCTCCCCCCACCGAATGGGAAATTTTTTCCCTCAATCGTTCTTATATATATTGAGATATTTCTTAGTAGATTAGTCGCAACATTCACATAATGGGGCTTGTCATATGTAATGCTCAAGCTCTTCCCTCTATGGTTGGGAATGTGTTCAATGCAGAGCCTGGGTATCCCCAACAAATTGATGCTCCATGATATTGTTGTAAATATAGCACATGTCTGGGGATGGATATCCATCACCCAATTTCTCCAATTTCAACTGATACATTAAGCTGGACAAGTCATGTTGTGTCTCGTGAAAGGTATCTCTTTGGAATGCTGTTCCATATCGGCCCTCGGTTATAATTTGGGACAATCCTTTGTCTTTAATAGTTCTATTATCCTGTGATTTTAGGGTCGGTGCGTGTGCAGGGGTTTCTTTGTTTACGATTTCGTATACTAAATCAGCCGTAAGATTTGAGCTTTTTAAATTTGCGTTTGTCTCTCACAACATCCTCGGCCGCACCATAACGACCCGGGCCTAGTGTTACTACTGTAATGTAATACAGGGCCTCCCCACTCTGGGCGGCACGCATGGTTTCATCCCTAATTACCCCTGCCTTTTGACACTCATCACGATCTCTAAGAACTGTAAAAACGGGTTCTTTATAATCAATACTTAAGAAGCTGGTGGATAGCTGAATTTTGCATAACCCCACCTCATACGAATCACGTTCCAATTCAATGGGCCCATGGAGTTCTGTTACAAAGCTGGTAGTATGTTGTTAGGATGTACAGACAGAGAAGAAGAGGATGGTAGTGTGACATAGAAGTGGTTAGGCGCCATGTTGCATACTATTTAAGCTTCATTATTGCAGCAGCTTTTATATACTGTAGGTATTGAAGCTTTCTAAATTAAATGTCACTTTCTGTAACTCCTCGCGGTAAAAGCCTCCAGCGATTTCTTCCCCATTCAAATCTTCAACGTAATACATCATTATCTCGCCTTTAGGTCTCATCGCACTAACTTTAAAAATCTCACATGTCCATCCTTGTTCAAATCCCTTCGCGAATTTATTTCCCGAATGCGATAGCCTTACATAATCATTGATTTTGAAACGTGTAGAGTGTGGTAGTGCTCTATGAATATCTCTTCTCACCTCACACTCTGTGTGCATACCTCTTTCTAAAACCTCGTTAGGTGTTGCCCCAATCGTGCGATGGTAAGAACGGTTGTATGACGAGGCCAATGATCCCAGAATGTTTATATATCTGTATGTTTTTGTGTAAAATATCGATGCATGCGCTCCTTCTTAGTACGATGAACTCTTTCAGCTAAAGAGGCCTTACGTATAGAATTGCTTGTGTGGTAACTGATATTAAACTCTGCCAACATGTTCTGAAAAGCTCAGTCTATAAATTCTTTCCCCATATCCGTACAAAAATAGCATGGACTCCTATTTTCTTTCAACATCAGCGTTCTGGTAGCTTTAGCAACTGTTTCAGGCGATTTATTTTTCAGAGAAATTAGCCACAGATTTCTAGAGAATACATCTATTATGAATAGGATGTAGCGATAGCCATCATTATACACTGAATATCTTTACGTGTCTGTTAAATCCGCTTGCCAAATAGAGTCAATCGAAGCCGCTGTGGTCCTGGCTGTTTTAAACCTTTTTCTCACCGGCTTATGAAGTGTATAAGCATCCTGCTCCTGCAAAAACCTCTCATCTTTTTTTTTCCCTACTCCATCATTGTAAATACCTCTGTACAGTCTATCAACACCGCCATAGGAGGCTGGGTTAGAAATGTCATAATAGCGTTTTCTTAACATGTTAGCCATTTGCATATTTTAGAGACACGTGGATAGGGTTGGCCGTTGTTGTTTGGTCTCTTCTTTCTCCTCTTCAGAGATGCTACCGTTAGGGGTGATGGCGTACTCAGTTGTGGCACAAGCGAGACTTGCTCCAAGTCTTTTAACCTATTCAGATTTCCTATCAATATTTTGGGGACATTTATTTGTTGTAGTCTTGCTTTAATATGCTTTCATCCTGATAGTAAGGGCCTGTCCCACTTTCTCACCAGATCATGGACAATGTCGACGATATTCAATTCCTGTACCCTTGTTCCTTCAACAATGACCTCGCCTGTATCGGTCCACTGTACGATGGGGTCATCACTCAGTAGATTATAAAGACTTAAGTCTTTATTCTTTAACATATGTGGGAGACTGCGTTTTAATACATGCTCGATGTGTTGCGTTCGTTATTCTTTGGTTGGTCATCTCTAACGTCGGCCCCAGGTCCTATGTAGCCATGCTCATCGTTGCCCGCGCTGTGCCTAATAACTACGGGGATCTCTGTCGGATTCTTATAATCTTCGTACTCATGAAGAAATTTCTGTAGAGCCTCTTGATACAAGATCCTTTTCTCATCATGTGACTTTTCACTCTTTAATAGGTCTAACAATTCGCTGTCCATTCTTTTAAGCCTGTTTTTACGGGTTCTAGAACCGTGTCTGGACTCTTTGAACTTTACAGTGAAGCATACACCTCGTGCGGAATCACTACCACTTTCTTCATTATATTAATCTAGTCAGTAAAGGTCCCAAAACTGAAAATAAGATGGGGAGGAATAATCCCCTCTTTGTACAATAATTCGCTTTTTCTTCACCACAGTTTGACTTTTACGAGCGAGCGTACGTATTATGTTCTTGCAACGACGTAGGCGAGCCTTCTGAGGGGATTTCATTGGTACATTACATTTTATGACATTAAGGCAGATTTCACAGATGCACTTTAAAAAGTCTGAGTCGATATTTTTAACAAACATCTGCTGCAATGCCCGGGGCAATCAATGATAGATTTTTATTAATTCACGGTGTTTCTTTAGCCTATTTGTCATTCTGGAATATACACCGTTTCAGGCTCGTTTGAGAATATATTCGTTCTTAGAAGCACCCTAAACGTGCGGGTGAAGGTCACAAAGCAAATATCCGTAACGCTGACTTGTAGCTTCTTTATAAACTTCCAAAAACTCCTTACGCTGATTCGGGAATATTTGATTGGCTAATACCCTAATTTGTGACACATCTCTTCGTTGCGCGAATAAGACTAGATATTGTGTATTTAACGACACATCGCGCATGTATCTATTTTTGAAAAACAGATTCTGATTGATGAAGAATACGCTTATGTTAAGATGGTGGGAGAACACTGTAAATGTCTCGGCAAACGTTTTATCCATTTCCAACATGAGATCGTCAATTACAATGACTGTATGCACATTTCCTTGTAACGAATTAACGTCATATACGCCTTTGTGGAGCAAAATATCATCTTGTACTCGTTGAACACTGATTGGTACGTCGAATGGCACCATATTACTTTATGCACAAATTTTGACATTTCCCCCGTATCTTTAATGCTTTTAAGCATAAACGCAATTTTACCACATCCTGGAGGGTCAGATATAATACATGTGGACGGGTTCATGAACCTGAATTTTTCTACAGAATCCATCTCTAACACGTCACACCCCAAAGTGGAACATTTACAAAATATAACAAAATTTAAGTGTTGCTCCTTATATTCTACTCTGTTTTTCTTCTTCCACAGAACCGTGAATGACGATGAGGTACAGCACCCATCATCGATATTACAGACGACCCGATGACACTGAGTTGTGGTTACAGACTCCACCCCGCTGACGAACCCTCACCAGCGACACCTCCACCACGTGGCAGTTCAAAGCGGAGGCACGATGATGAAGAACCTTCCACGTCAGGTGTAAAACGTGCCAGGATTGCACCGGTTGCTAGACCCCCAGTAATAGAGCCCCAGCCCTCTACGGCTTACGACACAACCTCCACACTAGCTACCTCCTCAATTAAATTTGTACCCCCTTATTCCTGTTCAATTCCGGGTACATCCTCGACACCAGCAGCTTCTCGTACTGTGGAGGAAGGTATAACTTCGAACTGGTGCGCGCCGCCACCCCAGCCCTGACTAGAAATCGGTCGGTAGTCAGGATTGACCCTGGAACCCTGTCTAGCAAAGGTGTTGAACATGGTCTGCGATGCGTAGTTGAACGTATTTTGGAGTTTGCCCTCCAGAACCGCGACGAACGTGAAGTCCGGACGAGGTTGTTCTTCGGGTTTGGGTCAGTTGACGGGGATGTTGATGATTTTTAGGTAGTAATACCATTCAGACGCTTGGCCGATGTAGATGTAGAATATATCTTGGGATTTATAATGCAGGCCTCTCAAAGTAGTACAGCCTTCAATATGGACAATTTCACGGTAGATATTGACAGAGTATTCTGTGTTGCGTGTCATAGTTCCACACCTTGTACTCTTAATTTCAATTCTCCGGTTATTTACAAAATATATAAACGTCGATCGTGGTTGCGGCTTTATAGCAATAGTCTTAGCTCATATGTTCACTGTGCTAAATACATGGACGCAAAAAATTTGGTTGCCTACGGTTGTGCAGCGTGCTCGTAAACTGGCTTCAGATTGCAAGCTTGAGTTTGAGTGTAATATGGGCCCTGAAGAGCTGAGAAGGGTAGAGCAGGAAATGAATGTTCGTATAGTTGTATTTGGAATGGATGATCGTCGTAGGACTGTGTATGTTTTTAAAAGCTGTGTGAGAGATCGTACAAGACCTCTACTTATTTTAGGATTGTCAGGCAACGTATCCCCATCCGTAATATAAGGCTCTTTACGCTAGTTATGATAAAAGTCGAAAATATGGAAGGCATCATGATTTGTGTAAGGGATGTCTCGAGTTTGCGGATGATATAGTGAAGCATTGTAAGGAATGTCACATGGTTTATGAGCAGTAAAAGCCTCAAATGTGAAGGTCGTGTAGTTGAAGCTGAGAAGAGGGAATGTAATGTGTGCAGACGTACATTTTTCAATAATAAATGCTTTGAGCTCCATAAGTCAATTGACACTTGCAGGAAAATGAGAATCTGTGAATGTGGCATGTTTCATATGATGGATAATTGGGGTAAATTGGCGCATAAATGTGATGAAATTCACTGTTCTACATGTCATGAAAAATATAAGGCGGACGGAGTAAACCACGTGTTATATGAAAGATGCTAAGCCTAAAAATAAACCCTGTATAACCGTGTACTACGATATAGAAACTTACACAAACCCCGAAACCACATCTACTCGTAAGCCAGACTATCTGCGATAAGTGCATGGAGGTCGAGTGTGATGAGTGTCACAAATGCGGTAAACGGACAAACGTTTTTAAAAGGAATGCACACGACAACCATGTGAAACTCTTTGTATCCTATATTGTCAAGTTAGCGGACAAGTTCAAAAAAATGACTGTGTATATTCTTGCCCATAACGGGGCAAAATTTGACACAGTTCCTTTATAAGGAACTGCTTGAACACGAGTCATCGGAGATATTTACAGGATACCCCTTAAAAAGGGGTAACAAACTTATACAAATGCAAATAAGAGGTAATGTTCAGTTTAACGATACTTTATTATTCACACCTTGTAAATTAGCCAAGCTACCTAAGGTGATGGGTGTAGCCACCGAAGTTTTAGAAAGGTATTTCCCTTACACTTTCCTCACTTGCGACACTTTAAATTACGTAGGACTACCTCCCCTAAAACAATACTTTAACTACACCAACATGAGTGATAGTGAGCGTAAAGATTTTGCCCGCTACTACAACAGTTTCAATGAATCTAATCCTTACATTATAGCCGATGAATGTGAGCGAGCGTTATTGCGTGAATGATGTGCGCGTGCTTAAAGTATGTTTCCAGGCCTTTAGAAGGATGTACATAGACCGTTTCAACTGCGATCCGTTGCAAGTCGCAACCACAGTCGCATCATTCTGCTTTACTGTGTTCAAGAACAATTTCATGCCTAACCCTTTGACTGCCATAGACCTATTTGTAGCCATTCTGAGGCAACTGCCAAACACCTACCAGTAGTTGTTGGCTTTTTTTACCTTTATTTTCTTTTATTTATTCAAAATTATGATATATTATTAATTTTGCTTATCTTTGCAAAGTCTAAATACATTTTACATGTTTTAAATATACAGGGTGTCCCATAAGCCTGGTATCATAGGAAAAATAATAAAAAAAAGGCAAAACAAAAGCTTTTATTTACAGCTTTTATTTACATGCCCCAATAATGCGCTGGCGCAAATGTTCAACACTCCTAATTTTCTCTGCGTATACCAGCGCTTTCAAGTGGCCCCAGAGATAAAAATCTAGTGGCTTGAGATCCGGGCTTCTAGCTGGCCATTCCACAGGCCCTCGACGTCCTATCCAATGACCAGGGAATTGTTGGTACAGGTATTCCCTTACTTGGGTGCTGTAATGTGCAGGAGCGCCGTCTTGCTGGAACCATGTTGAGAAATTTCCTTCTTCGTTCAAGACACTGGGAAATGCTTCTTCCTTGAGCATACGTAGGTAGGTGCCTCCAGTGACATGTTCATCGAAAAAGAGGGAGCCTATGATGCGATCCTTCCAAATGCCACACCATACCATCACCCGAGATGCACCTTGTTCCTTTGAAGAGGTATACCAGTGAGGGTTGTTTTGAGACCAGTAGCGGGTGTTCTGTCGATTTACCTCACCATTTCCATAAAAAACAGCCTCGTCACTGAACAGAATGGTGGACGGGAAATTGGCATCCCGAGCATATTGTTCCGTAGCCCATTCACAAAATTCCATCCGCCGGTCGGGATCATCTTCGCTTAATTTCTGTAGGATCTGAAGTTTATATGGATGCCATTTGTGAGCCTGAAGAATGCGATGGATGCTACTTTTCGACACTCCTGTCTCGGCGGATAATCGTCGGAGACTTATTGGGACTTCTGTTAAAATGAGCCAGGATAGCAGTCGCTGTATCATCGTCAGTGGACCTCCTTCAAGGTCCACTGCGTGGTTTATCTTCTATGGATCCTGTTTCCTTAAACTTTGCACAAGTCTGCTAACACAACTCTGTGTTATTGGCTCGCGGTCTGGATGCAGTCTGTTAAATTCAGCAGCGGCCTCTCTTTGACTCCGATTTCCTATGAGTAGAATTATATGGATTCGTTCTTCCTTGCTCACAGACATTATGGCCTGTAGAAAGAGAAAAATATGAATTATGGTTTGTAGAAATAGAAAAATGTGAATTTCTCCTATGATGCCGGACTTATGGGACACCCTGTATATATATATATATATATACACACACAGGGTGTTTCCAAAAATGTATACCAATATGTGTTGGCTTTTTTACCTTTATTTTCTTTTATTCAAAATTATTTGATATATTATTAATTTTGCTTATCTTTGCAGTCTAAATACATTTTACATGTTTATATATATATATATATATATATATATATATATATATATATATATATATACAGGTGTTTCAAAAAAATGTATACACATTATAGTAAAAAAATTCTTTATTCCAAAAAATGGCAGTCCTTTTTGTAAAAAAAGTTTTCTTTTGCATAAAAAAAACTCCTTTTCAGAGAAAAATAATGAAAACAAAATCCTTTCAGTAAAATAAGAAATCCTTTTAGTAGTCTGCAAGTGTGTGGTAGTCCACAAAGCATTTGATACACAAAGGTATTCGACATTCTCGGCACCAAAGAGTCACTCTAGTTCTTTTTTTTTATGTTGAACGCTTGGAATTCTTACAAACATGGCAATCTCTTTGTATAATTTTTTGGTTGTTATCTCTTCCAATTGTTGCCAAGTGATGCCTTGAAATGTAATTTGCAGCTATAAGTCTATCCGGGGCATTGGCAAGTGATCAGGGCCGGATTAAGCATGGTTAGGGCCGGGGGCAATGAATATTTTCGGCCCGGTGTCACTAGAAAAACACAATTCTTTACCTGATACATCATACATGACTGATGTGATCAGCTGACTGGGATCGATCAACAGAAAACGAAACAAAAACAAAGATGCGATTACAGAAAATGTATATTTTGTTCACATAAATGGGATACTAAACTAGGTTTTGTAGAAGCGGAATCTAGATTTTTTTTCTTCCTCACGGTCGACCAATTATTTCAACGGTAGATTATAGCGTTTACATAGTTTCTTGGGGTCGGTCAGCATCTTGGGGCCGGGGGCAAATGCCCCCTTTGCCCCCATTATAATCCGCTACTGCAAGTGATTTACGAGGAATAAGTTTGGTGATCTCACCATGTTTTTCCAGAATTTTCACTCGGCACCAAAGAGTCACTCTAGTTCTTTTTCTGGTCAGGATAAAATTGTTATCCATAAAGAATTATTTTTTTATTATTGAAGACATTACTAGAGAAAATGAGGATTTATGGGTAACTAATTCAAGTTGATACAATGATTTTTTCGGCCCCCCAAAAATGTCGAAAGTTAATTAAATTTAGGGCATTTTTCCGGCGTGACGTAATGGCATAGAAAACGGAACCTGGCAGTCAAAGGGTTAAAGACACCTTAGCCATCATTCACAGAAACAACCCTCGCAGTTATGGGCACAAGGCTATTTACTGGCTCATACACATACAGCAACAGACCGGTGTATACATAAAATATGCCCGCATGTCTTGCATGGACCCGCACCCGCGATCAGCTTATAGGCTCCCAGTTCACTCATAAGATCTTGTGGGAGCATGAGTATAATGCACGGATGGAAACAGATGGACAGTACCGTGAAGAAACAGACATGATCAAGCGCTCAATGGTGTTGGATCCTCTCAAATGCGGTGATAGCTTGTTCGGAGGGCGTACAAACCCATTCAAGCTATACTTTCCGCCTACGGAGGGCGTGAAACGCCACTACTACGACTTCTGTTCTTTATATTCCTACGTGATGAAAAACAATCCGTACCCCGTAGGTGCACCTGAAAAACTGGTGGGACCTGACCTGCCCACCATTGAGGTGTTATCAACAAATTTGAACAAGTACTATTTCGGTCTTTCTTTCGTAGACGTGCTCCCACCTCGCGATTTATGGATGCCGATCTTACCCATCGTCATAGATCACAAGCTCATGTTTCCTCTGTGCGTGAAGTGCGCAGAGGAAAATAATGGGACCTGTAATCACACAGCAAACCAGTGGAAGATCAGAGGTGTATATACAACGTAGGGCGGGTCATACTATGCATTTTTTAAATCAATGGAGAGGGGTGTTCAAATGACATATTTTGGTGTATAAAACACAATTCTGAAGAAAATATTTAATTCTGATAACCCTAACCTACATCATTTTGCAGTTGATTATTATTAAATTGTTGATTATTTTACTATTGTAGTTACCCCAGAATATGTCTTCTCACGTTTTCTATCATGGCTGCTCACGTTATCTCTCATAGAGCATTGTTCTAACTAATTCATATAAACACATATAATGTAATTCATATAATAATAATAATATTTAAATACTCAAATAAAAAGGTGTGCCATTCCACTTAATTGTAATTATCATACAGTTTGGTATAGCCTGGCAGCTACTATCTGTTCCACTTTACCCCAGAGAAAGCAACTAAAGAGGAGTCACATGCGGAGAAGATTGCTAAGGTCCTGTTTGCCTGGCTGAAAGAGAGGGGTTATGATAAGACCTTGTTGGCCATTGGAGGTGACTCAACAAATGTCAACACTGGTGTGAAAGCTGGAGTAATGCGGAAGCTGGAGCTGCACCTTGGGGAGAAAGCTGGTCTGGTTGGTGTGCAACCTGCACCCTGTTGAACTTCCCCTGCGCCATCTCATTGTTGACCTTGATGGCCCTACTCTGTCAGACAAAAAATTATCCGGGCCAATAGGAAAGCTCCTTGATTCTGCTACAGACTTTGATATCAATCCAAACTTCACCCGAATCTCTGTTGGCCCTCCACTGATCAAGCTTCCTGACAAGGTCATTCAAGATCTCTCAACTGATCAATACTATGCCTATAAAATTGTCTGTGCAGTCAGGGATGGAGTACTTCCTGCAGGGCTGGCTCTGTTAGAGATAGGACCAGTAAACCACAGCCGCTGGCTCACCACAGCGAACAGACTTCTCAGGCTCTGGGTGTCAAAGCACGGACTTAAAGGAAAGAACCTGAAGATTCTGCAATTCATTGTGGAATTCATCATTGGTGTATTACCCATGTTGGTTCAACGTGAAGGTCAAGCACTCTGGATCGAAGGGCCTAGGCACATCCTCTTTCAGCTGGACTGCCTCAAGTCCCAGAGAAAGGAGGTGCTGGATATTGTGATGCCAACTGTGAGAAGATCTGCTTGGTATGCCCACAGTGAAGTCATCCTCCAAACACTACTCTGCTCTGAGGATCAGAAGGAGAGGATTGAAGGGGTGGAGAGAATCCTGGCCATCAGGGGAGAGGGGGACCCGGACACTCAGCTGGGGGACTCCTCTGTTAGGAGCAGAAGGACACCTGACATCAATTGTGATGCTTCCAGCATCGGTGACTTGATCAGCTGGTCAGAAGGTGTGTCAGAGCCACCTCTCACCTGCTCTCTAAGCACCTCAGAGGTGAAAAACTTCATCAACACCCCCATGGAGGTGCGCAACTGGCCTTGCCACACACAAAGCATTGAGAGGGTTGTTAAAATGGTGACTGAGGCTTCTGCTAAGTACTTCTCACAGGAAAAGGGGATAGAGGGATCAGGGCTCAGGAGACCAGCAGGAAGCTGATGTCCAAGTCTGAGTCAAAGCAGGATTTGTGCAACCTGGCAAAGTTCAAGATGTCAGGAGAATGATCTTTGTAATTATATCCAGTGATATACATGCAGTTCACCTATTAATAAATATATGTAAAGTTGATTTGGCCTTGTCAATATAAATGATTTACCTTATATCTTTTAATATATTATAAAGGGGTTCAAAAGGGTAAAATTGGCAATTTAGAAATACAAAATGATGTAGGTTAGAGTTATCCTATCCAAAAAAGAAGCTCATATTTGAATTCCCCATGTAAAAACATAATTTAGACACCCCTGATGGTAGGATTTCCTTCAGATTCATGTTGTCACCTGAGTACGACCCGCCCTAAATTATACAAGTCCTGAGCTGTCCCTAGCCGTTCGCCATGGTCACAGAATATTGAAGATATATGAGGTGTGGAGGTTTTGGAAGCTACCCAACCTTTTCACGCCGTATATACTTTTTTGAAGGATTAGGCGGAAGCATCAGGCTACCCGCGAGGGGTTGAGAGCGAGGGTGAAAAATCGGTGTATATTCAGTGCTACCGTGACCGTGAAGGGATACAACTTGATCGGGTCCAAATTGTTAAGAACCCTGGTAAGCGTTTTAGTGCAGTTATGCCTAAATAGTCTTTGGGGCAAGTTTGCACAGAATACAGGTAAGGGGAACGTTCATTTGGCTCAAAGTTATAACGAGGTGTGGGATCATGCCAATGCCCCCGATAAAGAGGTTATGGAGATCGTGAATGTTGGTAACACGTTCATAATAAAGTATATCACCGAACTGGCCACAGATACCTCACGTGTTACAAACATACCTGTAGCCAGCTTCACAACGGCATACGCCCGTATCAAGCTTTGGGGGCTACTGCACTTTCTTGGGCGGAGGGTGCTGTACGCTGACACAGATAGCGTAATATTCACAGAGGGAGGGTGAATACATGCCGCATATTGGCGAATTCATTGGAGAGTTGACTGACGAGATCAAGTGAATATGGTGATGGTGCATACACTGACTCCTTTGTATCAACAGGGCCAAAAACTTATGGGGTGAGGGTGGGGGAAGAGGTGAAATATATCGTGAAGGCGAAGGGCATCACACTTAACCTGGCGAACTGACGGGTCGTTAACTATGACTCGTTCAAGGAGCTAGTGTGCTTAGAAGATGAGGGTGACCAACCACCCCAGCTGAAGGGTGTGAAGGAACTTAGGGGCACAAAGGTGTGTCGTAACACCTATAGGAAACGTTACCAGGTGCCTGGCACCTATGATACCATACCCTTTTGGTACCATAGTACCTGAATGTTAACGATATGTTTATTTATTACATATATTTGAATATGTAAATGTTTCAATTAGGGTTTCATTTTCTCCTTTGTGTGTGTGTGTGTGTGTGTGTGTGTGTGTGCGCGCGTATGTACAGGGAGAGCCTTAAGCTCCGCCCACTGTAAGATCAATCAAATGGTCACGTGACTCCTGCTACTACCTGGGCATATCTCTACCCTTGCGTGCTCAGTTGGCCGCTGCAAGCCCTGGATCTCAGACGTATATTTGACGAATTCTCACGTAGACGAAAAATAGTGATGGCGACTTTTGATAATGCGTGTTCGACGTTTATGAAGCGGTATTCGGTAAAGTCGGAAGATGTGGTAAATACTGAAAGACGGCCTAGCCCGCACCTCCTTTGAGACTTTTGACCCTATGTGGACAACTGTTACATATTTCTAACCTTTCATATACACGCATTTATAACAACCCTCCAGAAAATTCTGTCCATATAGGGTTAAGGCTACATTGAACCGCGCGAAGCTTGAGGAACAAGATGTTCAAATACTCTATGGATATTCTGGCGAGAGCATTGCCGGGTTTCGCGGAACAAACGATGTAATGGACTACATTGTCTGGCTAAACTGTATAAAAGCGTACATATACCGTGAGGTGAAAGAAACAATACGTGCAGAAGAGAAGCAACGGGTATGGGTAGTGAGTCTTGTTGATGAGTGGTGCGACAGGCGGTATTATGTCATGCTGCATCATGCCCAGTACGCGTACCCTGCAGCTAAGAATGTAAACCTTGGCATCATGGAGAAGCTAAAGTACTTTTACCACCACATCCATATATATCATGACGAGGTTCGCAGTGAGGTTGTGGCTAAAGACCTATCATTGCGTGTGTTCAAACGTAAAACCGGTGCCATGAACTATGTACTTGAAACGACTTGTAGACAAGCAAACTCTGGTAAACGTAATGTTGTTTATTTAAGTGCTGAGGAAATGAAGAGTCTTCGTGATAGTTGAGAAGTGGGGTGAGGATCGTTATAAAATACCTGCAGGTGTAGGGACAAGAAGAGAACAGATTAGTGATACCCCCTCATATGCCATTGTTTGTACGTTGTGTATAAATAACGATCAGCCATGCATTGATATACGACTGATGTGGAAGAATGCATCTGATAATAACGTTCTTGTCCCCACGCGAAATCGCTTCATCCTCGACAGAATGTTTGAAATCGTTGGTTTCCGCAAACTGAACCTATATTAGCCGTACGTGTTAAGGATATGGTTTATTTTGATATGGTTCTTGAATACGCATACACCGCTCTGCTCGACGGGTTTATCGAATGTAGGAATGAACATGGCGAGAATGGTCTAGAGCTGGATGCTTATTTAAATGGTTTAGACTCTTCGAAATATCATGAACTTTGGTACAAAGAACTTGAGCGGTACAGGGCGGAATTCACCTACACTGTCCACCCTGAAGAGTTGTATCTTTATATAATGAGGTGCCGTCGTTACGATTTAGAAGATTATTTCAACTGCCGCTTGCGTTGTGAAGAAGAATTCACGATTGAAAAGCTCGGATCGGTAAGAAAAAAACCCTCGATTGGAAAGGAGTGTTTATAAATTTGAATTTAATAATGATGTGTCTAATGACGCCCTCTTTGTGCGTGCTTTTGATTGTATTCTGTCCGTGTTTAAAGATAACTTGCCAACCAATTGTAAGATGGGCGCAAAAATAGTACTGAACGATATGAAGGCCCTTTACATCGAGTATAGGCACCTTGAGTGGTGAAATAATGCTAAATCGTATTTGTATAGTACGAAGCAACAATGATGTAACTGTAGACTCGATCACGTGCGAGTTTAGTATTTTAGTTAAGCGCGGTAGAACATAAAGTGTATGTATTTTGATTTTATATAAGTTTTGCTGTTTACATATATATATATATATATATATATATATATATATATATATATATATATTAATGGGTATATAGTTTAGCCTGTACTATTATTTTTTATATAAGTTTAGGTGTTTATATATATATATATTATATATATATAATATATATATATATATATATATATATATATATATATATCATTCTTGACAGTTGGCTTAGAAATCTGTCAGTCGGCTTAGA
This sequence comes from Bathynomus jamesi, assembly GCA_023014485.1. Classification (NCBI taxonomy): domain Eukaryota; kingdom Metazoa; phylum Arthropoda; class Malacostraca; order Isopoda; family Cirolanidae; genus Bathynomus; species Bathynomus jamesi. The sequence continues at coordinate 411,932 of JAJOZX010002370.1, forward strand.
AGGCGTAAATGGCAGATGTCTATATATATATATATAGACATCTGCCATTACTCCTTCTAAGCCGACTGACAGATTTCTAAGCCAACTGTCAAGAATATCTGAATAGCGCAATCTGGCAGCTGAAAAGTTATATTATATATATATTATATATATATATATATATATGTACACAGAGGATGATCAAATTATTAGAGCCACTGCATAAAAAATAGTTTTTCATGTATAAGTTTATTTCTAATGCTAATAATAGTAAAATTTGGCTAATTTAAACACTTATTTTATTTCAGAATATATTTATATACACTCTACAGTCATATTAAACACATTTAGTACTTAGTGGGTCCTCCTTTGGCCTTAATTAAGGCAGCAACCCGTCTAGGCATACTCTCTATACAGGCTTTGCAGCTGGCCTGTATCTCAGGATTACGGTTCCAAACGGCAATTATTCGTTCTATTAACTGTATTCGAGTTGTTATTTCCTCGCCTTTCAGTCTACGCTTTACTATTTCGCATAGGTTTTCGATAGGGTTCATATCCGGAGAATTTCCTGGCCAATCCACGAGAGGAATATTCTTTGCAGCCAGAAAACTTTTAACTGACTTTGCAGTGTGACATCGGGCCGAATCTTGTATAAAATGGAATGGCTCACCATTTGGAAACCAGTCGGCGATCTGTGGAGTAAGTCTTGTTTCCAAAACCTTTCGGTATTGGTCCTGCCTCATAGTACCCTCAACAATGTAAATTCGTCCAGTACCTTTACCGTTTATCACTGCCCATATCATGACAGATGTTGGGTGCTTAACCGTACTTACGACACAGTCTGGATGATATTCCTCACAAACACGTCGCCTAACGTACTGTGATTTATCAGAAATGACTTGGAATGTGGATTCGTCACTGAAACACACCTGCAAATGAAAAGAGAAAGAAATGATTGCAACCAAAATGAAATGTGCCTTGTCATACAAATATCAAAATAATACATTTTACTCAAAATAAGCATACAAGATCACTAAAATATTGTGACTTACCGATTTTCAGTCATCTACAGTGAACTTCGAGTAGTATTTAGCCCACTTTAAGCGATTTTTATCATTGTTGGAGTCAATTTTGGCGTTTTCCTTGGCCGGCGACTATTCAATCCAAATTCCCTGGCACGCCTTCTTAAGGGCATTGTCGAAATGTTGATGTTTTCCCTCTCCAGCTCCAATTTAAGTTTGTTAGTAGTGCTTCTCCTATTATTTACTAGTTTCTTTTTAATGCATCTGTCGGCTCGAGGTGTAGTTATCCTTTTCCGACCACATTTACCCTTTCTTTTTGGAGTCAGCTCTGGATTATCCCCTTCAACTTTAATTTTTGATGCGATCCTGTCAACACTCGCACGTGACACATTCAGTTCTCGGGCTATTTTTCTGTGAGAATAATCAGTTGCAGTCAGCAGCGAAAGCATTCTACCTTTCTTCTTTGGCGATAGATCACATTTCTTACCCATGTTGGGTAGCCGACAGTACATAAAAGTTATTCCTGTAAAGAAACACTAATTTAATAAAAAGAATCACAATACGTTGCTGAGAAACAATATCATATGGGTGTTTTTTAAGGGGTGGCTCTAATAATTTGATCACCCTCTGTGTGTATATATATATATATATATAATTATATATGTATATATAACGTAAAGAACGACGCTTGTATAGGAGAATATTCCGCGCAAGATGAGAGCGTGAGAACGAAACAAATGAAAAAATAAGGTAACCACCCGGGAATCGAACCCGGGATCTTCCGATTGCCGGTCAGATATGATAACCATTACACCACGGGCCTCACTCAATCAAATGCCGTAATTCCTCTACATACGCGCAGAAACCAATGCCCCAAGGGGGTACCTCCGGCATGCCGTACATTATATACATTTAAACTGCAAACACGCAGTATAATTAACGTAAAGAACGACGCTTGTATAGGAGAATATTCCGCGCAAGATGAGAGCGAGAGAACGAAACAAATGAAAAAATGAAGTAACCACCCGGGAATCGAACCCGGGATCTTCCGATTGCCGGTCAGATATGATAACCATTACACCACGGGCCTCAATCAAATGCCGTAATTCCTCTACATACGCGCAGAAACCAATGCCCCAAGAGGGCACCTTCCGCATGCCGTACATTATATACATATTAAACTGCAAACACGCAATATAATTAACGTAAAGAACCGCTTGTATAGGAGAATATTCCCGGGTTCGATTCCCGGGTGGTTACCTCATTTTGTCATTTGTTCGTTCTCTCTGCTCTCATCTTGCGCGGAATATTCTCCTATATAAGCGTCGTTCTTTACGTTAATTATACTGCGTGTTTGCAGTTTAAATGATATAATGTACGGCATGCGGAAGGTGCCCCCTTGGGGCATTGGTTTCTGCGCGTATGTAGAGGAATTACGGCATTTGATTGAGGCCGTGTGTAATGGTTATCATATGACCGGCAATCGGAAGATCCGGTTCGATTCCCGGGTGGTTACATCATTTTTTCATTTGTTTCGTTCTCTCGCTCTCATCTTGCGCGGAATATTCTCCTATACAAGCGTCGTTCTTTACGTTAATTACTGCGTGTTTGCAGTTAAATGTATAATGTACGGCATGCGGGGAGGTGCCCTTGGGGCATGGTTCTGCGCGTATGTAGAGGAATTACGGCATTTGATTGAGTGAGGCCGTGGTGTAATGGTTATCATATCTGACCGCAATCAGAAGATCCCGGGTTCGATTCCCGGGTGGTTACCTCATTTTTTCATTTGTTTCGTTCTCTCGCTCTCATCTGCGCGGAATATTCTCCTATACAAGCGTCGTTCTTTACGTTAATATACTGCGTGTTGCAGTTTAAATGTATATAATGTACGGCATGCGCGGAGGTGCCCCTTGGGGGCATTGGTTTCTGGCGTATGTAGAGGAATTACGGCATTTGATTGAGTGAGGCCCGTGGTGTAATGGTATCATATCTGACGGCAATCGGAAGATCCCGGGTTCGATTCCCCGGTGGTTACCTTATTTTTTCATTGTTTCTCTCGCGCTCTCATCTGCGCGGAATATTCTCCTATACAAACGTCGTTTTACGTTCATTATACTGCGTGTTTTGCAGTTTAAATGGTGTATATATATATATATATATATATATATATATATATATATATATATATATATATTACAGGGCGTCCCAAAAAAATGTATACACACTTTAAATACTTATAAAGGCAGTGTTTATTAAAATACATTTCATTTTCAAAATGTAATAGAATCTACAGACATTATTTAATTGTTTTGTCAACGCCTGTTTTCAAACTGACGTCCGTCTGGTCAGCACTGCTGATAACGCGAAGCAATGGAATCGCAAACATCACGAAATATTTCGTTTTGTATTTGTGTGCATTCTCTTTCAATGGCTGCTCTCAATTCAGCGACTGTTGCAGGTTTTATAGCGTAGACTTTGTCTTTAAGTATCCCCATAAAAAAAGTCTAGTGGTGTGAGGTCTGGTGAACGCGGAGGGTATTCTACGAAACCCCTTCGTCCAATCCACATCCACATCGTGCCAAGTACCACTCGCAATACTCCACTCTTCGGTCCGGATCATCTTCATTAATAGCATGGACTAATCTTGGAATGTAACTTTTCCATTGACAGCGCTTCAAAATGCGTTGGACAGACGATTCTGAATTCCTACCTCACGACTCGCTTGCCGCACAGATTTTCTTGGACTTTGGTGATACGTTTCCAGTACTCTTTCTTGCTTTGTGGGGCTTGTCGATGTCCGTGGTCTTCCGGAACGCTTCTTGTGGACATTCTGAACAGTTCCATCGGCTTCAAACTTATCTCTAATTCGAGTGATGGTAAGTCGCGTTGGTGGATCTGTTTGAAACTCTCTCCTAAACTGTCTTTGCACTTCAACTGCGTTTTCACACTTCCAGTAGCATTTTAGAATGAATTTCCTTTGTTCAAAGCTTAGTCTGACTGCCATTATTAATTATAATGGGTTTAACTTGGAAAGAAAGAAACATCAATTGAGCTATCAGCTGTTAAAGTGTGTATACATTTTTTTGGGACGCCCTGTATATATATATATATATATATATAATATATATATATATATATATATATATATTATACCTGCTTTCTAAGTCTTCTCAGCCAATTGGCGGATTTCGAATTCTAAGCCAAATGATGCTACCTTGAGCTCTCATTAAGTTTCTGCATCTCGCATACGCTAGATGGTCTCTTGGTCTCTCTCTCCTCCTCTCTCTCTTTTTGGTTAGGTATCCCCCTTTTTGGGGTGAGGCCGTCCCAACTTCTCCCCAAAGAGGTTAGGTGGACTCCCCCAGCTTGCTGGGGAGATTCCCCCCTTTTTTGGGCACCTTGGGGGTTGGCACTGGGGGAGGTGTTGGCACCTTGCAACAAGGGGAGTGGGGTGGGTGGCACTGGCACTCATTTGATCAACACTGCAATTGCTCTGCACTCTCTCCTTTTGCGGTCATACTACTCACGAGTACGAAGGGCGAACTCGCCAAACCAGTTTTGAGATGGACGCATTTAAACTTTGTGACTATTGTGTACGAGGGGCACATATTCCAAATACACGCTTTGAAAATAACTACATTTTTAACATATCCAAACTCCGCCCACTTCTTTCTCTGTGCGTGTATGTGTGTATATATCAATCCCTGCACCCTACTCGTCTCTCTCTCTCTCTCTCTCTCTCTCTCTCTCTCTCTCTCTCTCCTCTCTCTCTCTCTCTCTCTCTCTCTCTCTCTCTCTCTCTCTCTCATTTGCTTTTACTAAACAGAACAATTTAAGCCAGAGACCACCTGCAACCAACTACTTATATGTTTAACTGAAAAGCATGTCTATAGAAATTTTTTATTGGAAGTCGTATGCAGAGATAGAATTTTGAAATGTGTATCTTCTCATATGGAAAAGGGTGAGCCAAAAAAAATGTGCCCGATTTCAAAATGAAATTACAGAATAACTATACAAGATAGGACTGAATGACAAAATGCATTAAGGAGACAAAATTTTAAAAAAAAATTGTTTACTAAATAACCCTTTTTTGTGGTAACTTCAAGTAGACAGAAATGAAATAGGGATGAAAAACATTATTTCCAGTGATGAGTGCCACATTTACCTCAATGGATTAGTGAACAAACAAACCACCCGTTTTGGGGAATTGCTAAACATGTAGAGTTTGTTGAGATGCCACTGCATTCCCCAGAGATAACAAACAGTCTGGTGTGGTCTCAGTGCCCAAAGGATTTACGGGCCATATTTCTTTGAGAACCCTGAAAATGAGGAAGCAGTGCCAGTAAATGGTAAACGATACCGTAATAAAATTTAGGGCGGGTCGTACTCAGGTGACAACATGAATCTGAAGGAAATCCTACCATCAGGGGTGTCTAAATTATGTGTTTTTACATGGGGAATTCAAATATGAGCTTCTTTTGTGGATAGGATAACTCTAACCTACATCATTTTGTATTTCTAAATTGCCAATTTTACCCTTTTGAACCCCTTTATAATATATTAAAAGATATAAGGTAAATCATTTATATTGACAAGGCCAAATCAACTTTACATATATTTATTAATAGGTGAACTGCATGTATATCACTGGATATAATTACAAAGATCATTCTCCTGACATCTTGAACTTTGCCAGGTTGCACAAATCCTGCTTTGACTCAGACTTGGACATCAGCTTCCTGCTGGTCTCCTGAGCCCTGATCCCTCCATCCCTCTTTTCCTGTGAGAAGTACTTAGCAGAAGCCTCAGTCACCATTTAACAACCCTCTCAATGCTTTGTGTGTGGCAAGGCCAGTTGCGCACCTCCATGGGGGTGTTGATGAAGTTTTCACCTCTGAGGTGCTTAGAGAGCAGGTGAGAGGTGGCTCTGACACACCTTCTGACCAGCTGATCAAGTCACCGATGCTGGAAGCATCACAATTGATGTCAGGTGTCCTTCTGCTCCTAACAGAGGAGTCCCCCAGCTGAGTGTCCGGGTCCCCCTCTCCCCGATGGCCAGATTCTCTCCACCCCTTCAATCGTCCCTTCTGATCCTCAGAGCAGAGTAGTGTTTGGAGGATGACTTCACTGTGGGCATACCAAGCAGATCTTCTCACAGTTGGCATCACAATATCCAGCACCTCCTTTCTCTGGGACTTGAGGCAGTCCAGCTGAAAGAGGATGTGCCTAGGCCCTTCGATCCAGGAGTGCTTGACCTTCACGTTGAACCAACATGGGTAATACACTCCAATGATGAATTCCACAATGAATTGCAGAATCTTCAGGTTCTTTCTTTTAAGTCCGTGCTTTGACACCCAGAGCCTGAGAAGTCTGTTCGCTGTGGTGAGCCAGCGGCTGTGGTTTACTGGTCCTATCGCTAACAGAGCCAGCCCTGCAGGAAGTACTCCATCCCTGACTGCACAGACAATTTTATAGGCATAGTATTGATCAGTTGAGAGATCTTGAATGACCTTGTCAGGAAGCTTGATCAGTGGAGGGCCAACAGAGATTCGGGTGAAGTTTGGATTGATATCAAAGTCTGTAGCAGAATCAAGGAGCTTTCCTATTGGCCCGGATAATTTTTTGTCTGACAGAGTAGGGCCATCAAGGTCAACAATGAGATGGCGCAGGGGAAGTTCAACAGGGTGCAGGTTGCACACCAACCAGACCAGCTTTCTCCCCAGGTGCAGCTCCAGCTTCCGCATTACTCCAGCTTTCACACCAGTGTTGACATTTGTTGAGTCTCCTCCAATGGCCAACAAGGTCTTATCATAACCCCTCTCTTTCAGCCAGGCAAACAGGACCTTAGCAATCTTCTCCGCATGTGACTCCTCTTTAGTTGCTTTCTCTGGGGTAAAGTGGAACAGATAGTAGCTGCCAGGCTATACCAAACTGTATGATAATTACAATTAAGTGGAATGGCACACCTTTTTATTTGAGTATTTAAATATTATTATTATTATATGAATTACATTATATGTGTTTATATGAATTAGTTAGAACAATGCTCTATGAGAGATAACGTGAGCAACCATGATAGAAAACGTGAGAAGACATATTTTGGGGTAACTACAATAGTAAAATAATCAACAATTTAATAATAATCAACTGCAAAATGATGTAGGTTAGGGTTATCAGAATTAAATATTTTCTTCAGAATTCTGTTCTATACACCAAAATATGTCATTTGAACACCCCTCTCCATTGATTTAAAAAAAATGCATAGTATGACCCGCCCTACCGTAATATGGGGTGATTTTGACTCAAAGTGTGACACGCACTTCTTAAAAAAAATGGTTTTATGCATTTTGTCTAAACACTTTTTTCTCTATCTTCCTTAACTTATGAAAAAACCTGGTGTTTTTCTGCTCACAATTGTCACAACATAACTCGTTATATATATATATATATATATATATATATATATACAGGGTGGCCCCAAAAAAATGGCACCAATTTTCAGAAGTGATATCTCAATAACCATTGCAGTTAGGGTTTTTAAAAAGCAACCAAATGAAAGATAATTATTTTCTCTTTAAATACTTATTCAATAGCTTGATGGTTATAAACCCATGTAATGCCAAAAATTGGCTTATAAGAAAAATATACAAAAAAAAGTTGCGCATTTATATTTATTCCTTTTATTTTTTCTAATTAATTATCTTCTAATTTACGGTCTTTAAACGAAGTTCTGTGGTTTTAAGTTAGACCTAATTTTCAATAAATGGCTCAATCTGCCCTCCATTATGGTCAACCACAGCCTGTAATCTCGCCCTCCATTTTGAAATTGCCTTTGAGATCGTCACTTGTGAGAGATTTTCCCATGCAGCCTGAATTCGTTCACGAAGATGGTTCACATCACGGATTTTCTGACCATGGTAGACTTCTCTCTCTAAGGCAGACCACACAAAGTAGTCAATGGGGTTTAGATCTGGGCTGCATGGTGGCCAATTATTTGGTTCGATAAAAACAGGACAATTATTATTGAGAAATGTTATTGTTTCCTTGGCTGTATGAGATGGGGCTCCATCTTGCATGAACACAAAATCAGTGCTCGTCTCCTTGATCTCTGACAACATTGGAGACAAAATGTCATTACAGTAGTAAATTGAGTTAATTTTAACGCCTCGCTGAATAAAAATGATGGATGTTTTGTTCTCAGATGACGCTGCAAGGGAAACCATTATCGAATCTGAAAAGTGTTTTTTTTCACGCAAAAGTCGTTTTGGGTCAACATGAGTTTTTGTCGCCACTGCTGCCCGAACCCGATCATTTTGGGTATTTCGTGGTGTTTCGACCGTAAATCGTTTCTCATCAGAAAACCAAATTTTTTTCAGACTCATTTGACCGAAATCTTCGCAATAGATTTTTACATCGATGGAAACGTCTTTCCTTCACAGGCTCCGATAAAGCAGTAACCTTCACCCTCTTAAATGTTTTCAACCCAAGATCTTTTCGAATTATTCGCTGTACTGATGAACGTGAAATCCCGGTTTCTTTCGCAACTTCACGTTCACTTTTACTTGTTCCCGGTTGTTCCTCTTGACTTAAAACCATTTCATTTACTTTTTCAATGTTTTCTGGCGTTCTAATACTTTTTGGTCGACCACTTCCCGGACGCCGTTGACTGCTGCCGGTTTCTTTAAGTTTTTGTAAAAAATGTGCCACAGTTCTTTTTTTCCAATTTCTATTTGGAAATTCGTAAAGGATTCTGTTTAATGAATATCCTTTTTCTTCACGTAGTGCTTGTATAATGTTCTTATCAGATTCTCTCAATCCCATCTTGAGGGGTCTGGAATAGAAAAATTTCATTTAAAATTAGGATCAAGGAATAAATATAAATGCGCAACTTTTTCTGTATATTTTATTTGGAAGCCAGTTTTGGGCATTATATGGGCTTATAACCATCAAGCCATAGAATAAGTATTTAAAGAGAGAAGAATTATCTTTCATTTGGTTGTTTTTTTAAGTCCCTAGCTGCAATGGTTCTTGAGATATCACTTCTCAAAATTGGTGCCATTTTTTTTGGGCCACCCTATATATATATACTATATATATATATATTGGTTTTAAAAGGTCGCACTCAACTGACCTGTGTATCTATGTACACTCTGACAAATTTGAGACACAGCCACCCGCAACGAAGGCTACCAGAACACTAATTTGAGAATGCGTTGGATAGCTCTCATATCAGCGAGCAACCTCAAAGTTACCAGATGTCGCTAGAACAAATAGAAAGTGAATTACGTGTCTCTGAATATTAAGGGAAAATATTGTATTTTCTTGAGTGATCGGATACTTTTCGCGGGCACTGTATATATATATATATTGGTTTTAAAAGGTCGCACTCAACTGACCTGTGTATCTATGTACTTAAAGAAATTATATCTAAATACATTGACAGTAATTCAACTATTTATAGCTGTTTCCTAGATATAAGTAAGGCATATGATAGAGTGAACTACAATATTTTATTTAAAAAACTAGAAGACAGGAAAGTTCCCATGTACCGTACATATTAAATTTATTGAAATTTTGGTATTCTCACCAATCTTTCACTGTTAGGTGGGGTAATGTACTATTCGGATGCTCTGGCTCCTCTTCTCGGGTGAGACAAGGATCCTTGCTTTCCCCTATGCTGTTTAATATGTACATTGACGGATTAATTGTTGCACTTAATGAGGTAACAGCTGAATGTTGTATAGATAACATAAGGATAAATAACTTAGTTTATACCAATGATATGGTGTTAATAAGCCCTTTTGTTAAAGGTCTGGATCGGCTATTAAGAGTCTGCGAAGTGTATTTGTAGAAACATAATAGTCTTTTTAATGTTACAAAAACAAAGGTTATGCAATTCCATCCTAAAAGCTGTAATCAGCTAGCTGATATTAGGTTTAAAATGAAAGGTGAAGTAATTGAGAAAGTACGAGAGTTTAAGTATTTGGGTCAAACTATCACCAGTTCCTTGAGTGATGACTCGGATATAAGAAAACAATCTCGAATCCTTTGTGCTAAAGCAAATATGAGTATAAGGAACTTCCGGTTCTGCACAAGTGAAGCTAAAGACTCTCTTTCGTACTTTCTGCAGTAATATATACGGACAGAAACTCTGGGTGAATTATAAAAAAGGTTCTGGCAGAACACTAAATTTGCCGTACAACAGGTCTTTTAGACTCTTACATAAATTATCCCCCGAGATGCTCAGCTTCGCGAATGTTTGCTACCCGCAATTTCCCGAGCTTCCCGGAGGTAACAAGACGTGCTCAATACAGTCTAATGCAAAAAATTAAAAAATCAACCAACCCGATTATCCAAGCTATCCATGAGTCCTGCCGTTTATCCTCTAAGCTATGGAATTCTTGGTACGAAAACGTCTGTCTGTAGCTCCACTTAACGTCAACATTACTGTATTATTTCTCATTATTTTATATATTTCTATCCTTAGTATGTGAATTGTCATTGTACTATTAATATTTGTCATACGGTCTATGGTGTGCGAATAAACCTTTTCATTTTCATTTCATTTTCATTCACTTCATTCATTTTCATTGATATCACAGACCATTTAGTGTTTAATTGATTTGGGAAATATGGATTTTTTTTTTTTTACTTTTGTCCGCTTAATGCATTTTGTTATTCAATCCTATCTTGTATAGTTATCCTGTAATTTCATTTTGAAATCGAGTACATTTTTTTGGTCCTCTCATCATAATCAAATAACATTTTCAAAGTGACGTCACTGACAATTTATTGTTATATTGGTTAAAAACGGAAATTATGATAAAACTCAAAACAGTTATTTTAAGTAAATGAATGTGTCATCAGCTTTTCAATACCTCACATAAATTCTCTCTCGCTCTCTCTCTTAAGAGAAAACATATATATATATATATATATATATATATATATATATATATATATATATATATATATATATATGATGCACACAGACCGTGCATGGAACAAGGAAGTCTTCTGGGAAAATTAAATTCACTGTAGTCCGAATAAGTAATGGTAAATGACAAACACTATAGTTTTTTCTTTTTCATGATGTTAGCCCGAAGTGGGCAACGGGTCACTCCGACGTGAATGCAACGAGTCTTTTGCTTATATTAAAGTTCTGAATATAGTAGGCTAGGTGTAACTGTAACCCCTAGATCCTGTCCCAAAGCTGGATCCTATCTGCTTTGCAGATAGCTGGTGAGTGAAGCTATATTTTTGGGGCCTCTTTGCGAGTGACCCATTACCCACGTCGGGCTAACATCATGAAAAAGAAAAACTATAGCGTCTGTCATTTACCATTACTTATTCGGACTAAGGTGGATTTAATTTCCTAGAAGAGTTCCTTGTTCCATGCACGTTCTGTGTATATCATGAAAAACCTCAGGGGACCATTCTGAGTTCAATCCCATATATATATATATATATATATATATATATATATATATATATATATATATATATATATATATATATATATATATGTATATATATATATATAAGTTCAATCCCATAATATATATATATATATATATATATATATATATACATATATACATTCAACTGCAAAGAACACGCAGTATAAATAACGTAAAGAACGACGCTTGTATAGGAGATATTCCGCGCAAGACGAGAGAGAGAGAACGAAACAAATGAAAAAATGAGGTAACCACCCGGGAATCGAACCCGGGATCTTCCGATTGCCGGTCAGATGCGATACCATTACACCATGGGCCTCACTCTTCCAAATGCCGTAATTCTTCTACATACTCGCAGAAACCAATGCCCCAAGGGGGCACCTCCCGCATGCCGTAACATTATATACATTCAACTGCAAAGAACACGCAGTATAAATAACGTAAAGAACGACGCTTGTATAGGAGATATTCCGCGCAAGACGAGAGAGAGAGAGAACGAAACAAATGAAAAAATGAGGTAACCACCCGGGAATCGAACCCGGGATCTTCCGATTGCCGGTCAGATGCGATACCATTACACCATGGGCCTCACTCTTCCAAATGCCGTAATTCTTCTACATACTCGCAGAAACCAATGCCCCAAGGGGGCACCTCCCGCATGCCGTAACATTATATACATTCAACTGCAAAGAACACGCAGTATAAATAACGTAAAGAACGACGCTTGTATAGGAGATATTCCGCGCAAGACGAGAGAGAGAGAACGAAACAAATGAAAAAATGAGGTAACCACCCGGGAATCGAACCCGGGATCTTCCGATTGCCGGTCAGATGCGATACCATTACACCATGGGCCTCACTCTTCCAAATGCCGTAATTCTTCTACATACTCGCAGAAACCAATGCCCCAAGGGGGCACCTCCCGCATGCCGTAACATTATATACATTCAACTGCAAAGAACACGCAGTATAAATAACGTAAAGAACGACGCTTGTATAGGAGATATTCCGCGCAAGACGAGAGAGAGAGAACGAAACAAATGAAATGCAGTTGAATGTATATAATGTTACGGCATGCGGGAGGTACCCCCTTGGGGCATTGGTTTCTGCGAGTATGTAGAAGAATTACGGCATTTGGAAGAGTGAGGCCCATGGTGTAATGGTATCGCATCTGACCGGCAATCGGAAGATCCCGGGTTCGATTCCCGGGTGGTTACCTCATTTTTTCATTTGTTTCGTTCTCTCTCTCTCGTCTTGCGCGGAATATCTCCTATACAAGCGTCGTTCTTTACGTTATTTATACTGCGTGTTCTTTGCAGTTGAATGTATATAATGTTACGGCATGCGGGAGGTGCCCCCTTGGGCATTGGTTTCTGCGAGTATGTAGAAGAATTACGGCATTTGGAAGAGTGAGGCCCATGGTGTAATGGTATCGCATCTGACCGGCAATCGGAAGATCCCGGGTTCGATTCCCGGGTGGTTACCTCATTTTTTCATTTGTTTCGTTCTCTCTCTCTCTCGTCTTGCGCGGAATATCTCCTATACAAGCGTCGTTCTTTACGATATATATATATATATATATATATATATATATATATATATATGATACACACAGACCGTGCATGGAACAAGGAACTCTTCTGGGATAATTAAATCCATTATGACTATAGTGGATTTAATTATCCCAGAAGAGTTCCTTGTTCCATGCACGGTCTGTGTGTATCATAAAAAACTCAGGGGACCATTCTGAGTTCATTCCCATATATATATATATATATATACAGGGTGGGCCGTAAGTTTCCATACATAGGAAAAATAAACATTTTGTTATGGACAACCATTTTTATTTATATAATATGCTCTACATGGTTGCCATTGTTTTGAAAACACATTTCAATACGTGTTTCCCACTGTTGATGAACACGCATTAGCACAGTTGACGTTATGCTTGTAATGGCGTTGGTGATACGTTCCTTTAGATGATTTATGTCTCGTATCTTTTCCTGATACACCATGGCCTTCAAGTGCCCCCAAAGATAGAAATCAAGGGGGGTGAGATCTGGGGATCTGGGAGGCCACTCCACAGGACCACGCCGACCAATCCAAGCATCCGGAAACTGCTGATCCAAATACCGACGCACGTGAAGACCATAATGAGGTGGAGCTCCATCTTGCTGGAAGTAAACTGGGAAGTTACCTTCCTCGTTTAGCAGGGATGGGAAAATCTCTTCTTGCAACATGTTAAGATACCTTTCGGCATTAAGATTTCCACTGACAAAAATTGGTCCAATAATTCTGTCACCCCATATCCCGGCCCACACCATCACTTTACCGGCACCTTGCATCTTCGTCGGACTCAGCCAGTTAGGGTTAGCATTACTCCAATAACGTATGTTTTGCCGATTAACCTCTCCATTGACGTAAAAATTTGCTTCATCAGTAAACAAGATCTTACGTCAAACGCATATTCTTAGGGTATCTGAAACATAAAAACAAACGTTTAATTTTTCCTATGTATGGAAACTTACGGCCCACCCTGTATATATATATATATATACACTGCAAACACACAAGGAAAAAGAAAAACGATTCCAACATTTTCCTTGTGGGTTTGCAGCATTCATTCATTTCACGTGTTTAATTGTGAAATTCATCCCATATAATTATATATATATATATATATATATATATATACCCTTGATTAGTTAAGTCAACAAAAGAGTAGAAAAGTGGTAGCGTTCTTGAATTCGAATAGTATACAAGCCATTTCACTGAAAGCACGAAGCGATGATGTTTCATTAACAGTATAAAATTATTAAAAGCAAAGAAACTTCCATTTTTATCTCGTTATCGCGACTTGAAAAGATAACGGAATAAAGAGTGGCAACTTTAAAATGAATCTTTTAGAAACAAATCATCTTTACCAAAGAAATCATTAACTTAGTTATGCTTCCTAACATGATTTTACATGATTTTATACGCGTATATCGCATCTTCTAATCTAACGGTCATAATTGGTTTGAGCAAAGATCTTAACTTATTTTTTGACACTCATCACGCGTCTGCTGTAACCTTTATGGACAATGATACTAAAACAACGCAACTTGAATGAAATGAAGAAAACAATATAACCTTTTGATCAGTATTAAAGTTGACCGAGCCCCTCCAATGAGTTATACAGAGATCCTAAACGAGCGTACGTAGATTGAGCGGAATGGGGAGGTATTGTGGTTGGAACGCGGAACCATTACTCTCTCTCCTACGCTAATCCTCTTTTCCCAATACTGTGACTTTAATTAAGACTCACTCACAGTTCAGTACATCACAGAAAATGTCTCTGAAGCGTCCTCACCACGTCAACGAATCAGAGTGTCGTTCATGGAATAAGTGACGCGTATTCCTTTGGCTTCAACCAGCAATATATATGTAGCAAAACAATTTCCACCTTCTATCCTTCTTCTGTATAGTCAGTCACCCATGACGTCAATTATCTAAACTTCAAATAAAAAAATATATTATTAACGCAAAATACGCGTGAGAACGGATTTTTTTTTTTTATACATCTTATATACAGGGTGTCCCATAAGTCCGGTCTCACAGGAAAATGTATTTTAAATTAAATTTACAAAAGTAATAATACATACATTAGAACTAAAACTAATGTTCAAATTTATGCCTTGCTTTGGGACCTTTTTTTTCGTTGCGGATAGAATAACACGCAATGGCTAATATCGAAGTGAGTTAGACTCCTCGGGAAAAGGCGGAAAGTGAATGTGGGTAAAAGCAAGTTACTGACTGCGGAGAGAGAAGGAAATTCTGACTGTCATGCGATGGTGAATGGTGAAACGTTAGAGGTGATAGAGTCTTTTAAGTATCTGGGATATGTAGTGAACAAAAGAAGTGCGAGTGCGCGGACGTTAACAGTAGCGTGAACCAAGGAAGCAATATGGTGGCTGCGCTGAAAGAGGTTGCGAGAAAGTGGTACCGGATGTTTACGTGAAGATGTGTTAGTACCAACGTGTTTGTATGGGTGTAAAGCTTTGACATGGCATGAAAGGGAGAAGTCAGAGTAAGAGTAGTGGGATGGGTAAACCGAGAAGTATATCTGTGGCGTGCGTCGGACTGACAGAGTAAGAAATCGTGTGGTTCGGGAAAGATGTGGTGTTCAGAAATCGATGGAAGAGAAAATTGAGGAAATGTGTTAAGGTGGTTTCGACATATTGAAAGAATGGAAGATAACAGATTTGTAAAAAGAGTGTAGAAGAGTACGTATTTGTGAAGATAGGAGGAAAAAAAGGACGACAAAATGAACGGACGGTCAATAATGGCGTGAGTAAGTGTGGACTTGATTCGAGTGATGCACGTGAAATGGATGTAAGTCGGTTGGAATGGAAAAGGTCTGCTAAAAGCACGTAAGTTCAGACACTCTCTCTCTCTCTCTCTCTCTCTCTCTCTCTCTCTCTCTCTCTCTCTCTCTCTCTCTCTCTCTCTCTCTCTCTCTCTCTCTCTCTCTCTCTCTCTCTCAAGACCTGGAAGCGCCGCAAGTATGGAATTTTGCAATGTAAAGGGGTGGAGGAAAAGCTGCTTCACCAAGACACCTGTGTGAATGGATGTGTACGCCTTACGTTCTGCCTTTTCTCCTTTTTACTACCTTCTGTACTTTACATCCAGGTTGTTTCTGTTTTCTCACCCCAAATTCCTGCAAAATGAGATTGTTGCTAATATATATAATTCAGAGATCTTCATTCAGATGTTTTCCTGCTGGAAGTTCGCTTTCATTCAGCCTGTCCCAAAGAAGGGTGACCGCTTTCAACCCTCCAACTATCGTCCAATTGCTTTGATTTCTTGCCTAAAGTTTTTTAATCTATCCTTAATAAGAAGACTGTTAAACACCTCTCTTCTCGCAATCTTCTTTCAGATCTTCAATGTGGGTTAAGGGACGCGGTATTTGCGATCTTCTTCCATATCTCTCTGATTCTTGGTCATCCTCCTCTCGGGATTTTAGTGAAACCTTTGTTATTGCTGTTAGTGTTTTGTTATTGCTGTTATTGCTTTGTTATTATTATTGCTGTTAGCGCTGACCTCTTTACCATTTGTAGGTGGGTACAAAAGACATGGTGTTTTTCGAGACTTTTCAACTATTCCAAATAGGAGAATATTCATGTATATCTTTCATTGAAGAATTTGACTTAGTTTAATTAAGATAAATCATTTATTTATAAACAGAGTAATTCATAAATATTTAATTCTTTTTAAATTTACCAACAATTAATAAAGAGAAAAAAAAAGAAACTTTGCGCACTTTTCTTTGATGAATTACGACAAATGTTACAATGGTCAGATATGTAAATATTGAATTATACGAGCTACCCATTTAAAAGGAACAAAAACCATCAAAGAAAATGATACTTCGAAGGATAACAACGGTATATAATTAGTAATTTAAAACATATTACAATTTGTATAATAATTGTCTGAACTTGTTTATATATATATTAATTGTGTATTACATAAAAGTTATTTCAAGGAACCATTCTGAGTTGGACCATATATAACCTTGGTTAACCTTGATTTTGCTTCCGCCTGAATTTTTCATTCTGACAAAGGTCAAGCTTGTTGACCCACCTTAGACCGACATCTTAACGTGGAATCCGAACCACGACCACCAAGGGTGGTCAGAAATTATAAAGGCCTCGCCCGGATTCGATCTCACGATCTCCCGATCAGCAGCCCAGTCTCTTAACCACTAGTTTACTTAGGGTACCCATTTAAGGTATCTAGCTAGGGCATGGTTCCGATTAATCACTTAATCATTGTTTCTAATTTAATTATTAATTAATCAAAAAATATTTCTATAAAATGATGAGAAATGATTAATTTTCCTCATAATTTCAGCAGCATTTTACCTTAAATTTTGTAATGTATTATTTGAATTTGGCACCTTTTTGCGTGTATAAACTGTCTAATCCGCCCATGCCTGATTTGTTGAACTAAAGCAAACTAAATGTTTGAGCAAAATGTTTTCTTCGGTCTTATCTCACGCAACAGAAACAATAAATTTCTTTCTTACTCTTTTCAGAAGTATTTAATTTTTAATCATTTTTAATCAATTAATCATTGATTAATTAGAAAATTTCATCATTCATCACTTTTTCCTAAAAATTATTAATTAACCATGCCCTAGTATCTAACAACTAGTTTTTATTGTATGAAAGGCTGAACAGCTGCGTTTGTTGTACGCCGACTGTCGTCACCGAGAATCGAACCCAGGGCCGGTGAATTCATAGTCAGCGATGCTAAATACTACACCGAGGCGCGCGTGTATATATCTTTTTTCCTTGCGGGACGCGTCGGAACGGCGTTCCGGTACCTTTACTAAAAGGAAGGCAGGTTTTTTTGGATAGGGATGGTCACGGGATGGGGTGGAACAACAAATGGCAAAGGTTGTAGGAAATTTATAGTAGAGTTCGAGAACCTTTCTTTCCAAATAAAAAGCCTTATATATATATATATATATATATATATATATATATATATATATTACATCACCATGTTAAATTGCTATACAAAAAAACAGAGATAAAGCTGAACAAAAAGTATATAATATCCTTAATGCCCTAAATATGCGATCACTTTACTATAACAACAACAACAACTAATAATAATATTTTTAATTTCAAGTGAACAAATAAAATATCCGTTGCTCTAGTAAGATGAGTGCCACGACGGTGCCAGCCAGAGAAGAAAAATAAGCATCGTATTCTCCTTCCATTCTTTAGAAAGGGATTCCATACATATAAAGCTTTATTTATCACACTATTCACTCACATACGACGAACTAACGAGTGAATCAAACGACAAACCAATAATTTCTGAGCCCAAATACATTCCTCTTACGTGAAACTCCATTTGAATACAAACTAACCATAAACTTTCATGTAAACAAATGGGTATAGGTAATTCGGTATAGCACTACACGCACATGCACTTTAAACATGACTTTTTTCGCAACAGAGCAAGCATGCCTCCAACTAAAGCGTGACCTTGATAGCAAGAACTACACACACACACACACATATATATATATATATATATATATATATATATATATATATATATATATATATATATATATATTTTATTTCACGAATGTAACAGGTGAATAATATTTATGATGAAACATTAAACGAAACCGCTTGAGCACCATTCTGTTTCCTTTTTCCTTCGTGGTTATCATATATATATATATATATATATATATATATATATATTGGTCATTTCAAGTGAAATGATCAAAAAATATAAAATAAAAAATGGGTATTTGTGTAAAATGTAATAATAGCACAGACGGCAAAAGATGAAAAATTGACTCTGGTGTGGTATCGGGTATAGGTGGGTATGAAGTTTGGTTATATGAGCCATATAATCATTAGTACCCATTAGGTACCCTAAAAAAAGTTCCAGGTACAATATATATATATATATATATTAGTAGATAAAAAACTAAAAAATTCCCCCCTCAACTCTTGTGCGACATCGTGTGGATAATGTCGCCCAAAGGCGCTTCTTTGGGCTCCAAGGTCAGAGCGAAGTAGCCCAACGGTCGCTCAAGACCACCCATGGCATTATCTGGAACATGGTGTGGCCTATCACCAGACCTTATTCTAGACTGCCAACCAATTAAGAAAAGATATTACTTTGTTTATTTAAATTATTTTCGTGTTTCATTTTTATGATGGGGGGGGGGGAGAGATGGGGGAATAGGGGGAGGGTTGTGTTCAATATTAAATGTATAAAGTAAATTTATTTGTTATGCCAACCACTTTATATTGCGCCAACCAGTTTAATACTGCTTTTAGGGAAATTCGTATTTAGCGTGACACTCGATTTAGGGTTTATCTTTGTGCTTATTTTTGTTATGCCAACCATTTTTGTTTTCGTTACCACCACGTCAAGTGCTGCTTGGAGACTTCTTTGGGTATTACATACTTTCTGCAATATGCCAACCAATGCCATACACTAGCAAATTCCTCTCGTAATTATATACCAACCACTTATATACTTTGATACGGATATAATGCCAACCATTTCTCGTTCTCCGAAAAACAATATTCATAATTATAATTCTTAATGACAACCAAATCTATTATAGTAATCAACTAATATTTTGCCAACCAATACGCACTGTGCCAACCAAAATGCACTACCACTATACTCTCATTTATGTAACTTGTTATCGAATATATCTACAGTATATAATATACATGTTACAACTCAGAAAAAAAAATAAAAATATATATATATATATATATATGTGTGTGTGTGTGTGTGTGTGTTATGTTAGGTTTTAAAGCTTCTGGGAAGCTTTAAACCCTAGACCCTGTCCCAAAGCTGGGTCCTATCTGCTCATCAGATAGTTGGTGAGGGAAGCTACATTTTGGGGCATCTTTGCGAGTGACCCGTTGCCCACGTTGGGCTTCCATCAGGAAAAAGAAAAACTTTAGTATTTGTCATTTACCATTACTTATTCGGACTATAGTGGATTTAATTTACCCACAGAGTTCCTTGTTCCATGCACGGTCTGTATATATATATATATATATATTATATATATATATATTACAGTTATTACAGATATATACAGTATATTACCTATTAAAGTAATAATTAAAATCTGAGATCTAGCAAACAAATTCCTTAGATTTGTTGCTAAACATTGAATAAAATTCCAAAGATTGCATTTGTTGTACAAGAGAGAGAGAGAGAGAGAGAGAGAGAGAGAGAGAGAGAGAGAGAGAGAGAGAGAGAGAGAGAGAGAGAGAGAGAGATTAAATTTGTTTATATATATCAAACATGTTTTCTGATGGACTTCAACAGAACTTGCATCCCTCTCTCTCTCTCTCTCTCTCAATCTATCTATCTCTCCATCTATCTGTTTATCTATCTACTCCCTCCCATTTCCACACGTATCTTTGTGTCTGTGCAATTGAATCCGCTCGTATAAGCGCACGCACGCACGCACACACGCGCGCGCGCGCACGCACACACACACACACATATATATATATATATATATTACTGGGAGAAGGAATAATATCGTTAATAATCTTATAAAACATAAAAATCCTTTTAAGTTTAAACCATAAAACGGCTGTCTGTTATCGCGCTTTGGAAGCTGCCTTATCGCGACTCGTAGTTAATTGTCGCTTCCAAAAGAGAGGAATTTTAAACACACACACACACACACATATACACACACACACACACACACACGCTGATGCAACTTACATAATTACAGAAATTCAACTGGATTTAATTCATTTCGATGGTCAATACACTCTGGTTCGACTTGTGTGCGTGTGTGTATGTATATGTGTGTGTGTTCTTGGCTACATTACCTATCTTTAGGATACACACAAAGCTCACCAGGAGACGAACGTGCGTGTCGTGACATTAGCGGTGTCTCCATAATGTCAGACTAATGAAAGGTAGGTTAAATTAATTAGGCAATTTAAATTAGGTTAAATGACATTATGCACAATTGAACACGTGAAAATGTCGCGGTTTAGTAAGTGTGTATGTGTGTGTGTACATAAGTGATATACACATAAGTGATCGTGTGTATAAGGGAAAGATGTTTTAAATATATACATATATATAACCTTGGTTAACCTTGGTTTTGTTCCCGCCCGAAGGGAAGGCTTGTCACTCCACCTTAGACCTACAATTTAATGTGGACTCCAAACCACGCCCAACCAGCAACCCAGCGTCTTAACCACCAGGCTACCCAGGGTATCCATTTATCTACCAACCAATTTTTTTTTTTAGTGTGTGAAAGGATAAACAGCTGGGTTTTGCTGCGCGTCGCCTGCCGTCACCGGGTCTCGATGGATTTGTAATCAGTGACGCTAACCACTACACCACCGAGACGCATATATATATATATATATATATAATAAACTAGAGTTTCTACATTCCCGTAAAAAAGTCCATAGTATAGGTAAGGTGATAACATCCATAAAAGTTAAAAAACAAAAGATTACTTTTGGCTTCTTGGAAATTGGCATTTTGAAGGATCAAATGAGATAACTTTAATAACACAAAAGGTAAACGCACTTTTATATAAAGGAGTAAATACGGTTACTTCACTTATGCGGACACACACACACACACACACACACACACACAAATGTTTAATTCATTATAATAACTGGTAATGAATGAGATGGTACAAGAGAGAGAGAGAGAGAGAGAGAGAGAGAGAGAGAGAGAGAGAGAGAGAGAGAGAGATTCTTACCTTATATAGGCCTACCTGTGAAAAATGTAATGGAATGCGAACTCAGGTGCAATTAGCGTCTAATTCACCTGTTCCTCCGAGACTGTTTCACCTGTATCTTACCTGGTTCAACTTAATCATTGCTCTAATAAAACACTGCTGACCGTAACCTTCATGCCCATTCGTACCCATCCTTATACCCATTATTCACATCTTCATGCACATTCACAATTTTAATCCATATATATAATATATATATATATATATAGCTGGTGGCTCATCAAGTGTACGGACCGTATCGAAAGCGGGCGGACTACTTTTGACCGTACCATAACCGCAATAACAAACTGTAACCGTCCGGAGACCGTAAAATAAAGGGTTACAGAAGATAATTCTCCCTCACTGTGTCTCGACCGCCGATAAAAATGTGTCCGTCAAGTACCCATGTGCCAAACAGGGTACGAAAAACAAATGAAACTAACTATTTAGGTATATATTATTATTATTATTATTATTAATATTATTAGAGGGGTGGTCCGGCCCTTTTGGCATTTTGTCACATTCTCAAATTTGCTGACTTTTATTGACTTTTTGCGACTCGTTCTAATAAAAATGGAAGTTAGAATGTGTGCCTCATCTCCCCTTTTAATCATTCACATTCCTCCATTATTAAATTTACACTAATTTTATTTTAATTTTTATTTATTTACATCAATATTTATTACACTTGAAAATATTGACTAAACTACAAAATAAATAATAATAATAATAATAATAATAATAAGATAAATGATGATAATAATGATGATAATGATGATAATAATAATAATAATAATAATAATATAAAAGTGGAGCCACTTTGTTCCACAGCTTCCGCCTGCTCTTTAGCACATTTATACACATTTATATTAACATTAAAAACTTTTACAATGAGAGAATAAATAAAGTTCACTTATGAGGTATCATTGAGCTCATAACTCGGTACTGATATAATCTAAAGTAGTTTCCATATTATTTATCATATTATGGCACACAATTCTTCATTTTGGCACTAACATATTTGTCACATTTTGTTACATCAGATTATCCCTATTATTATTATTATAATTATTATTATTATTACTAATTATTATTATTATTATTATCATTATTATTATTACTAATTATTATTAGTAACTATTATTATTATTATTGTTATTATTACACGATAATTACATCCCGATAATATCGGATCCTGCCCCCTAATTACGGTAATAAATACGATAATTATTAATCGTATCTCGGAAGAAAACTTAATTTGAAACCTAAAGAAAAAAACAAAAAAAAAACCCTTCAAATATTGATTCGAATGACTATACAAAATTTTCAGTTTCGTCTAAATTAGTCCTTTTTCCCAACTCCCAAACTTTCAACTCCCCAAAATTTTCTCATATTCCCCCCTACCACCCTAAGAATTGAGGGAGTATGGGCCGTGTGGTGCGGACAGGGGTAAATTCATGAGCTGCCCACACTACTCACATACATATGCTTGTGACATTCACCGCTCGCGCCCCCTCCCCCCCCCCCCAAACTAGTTCCCAAATAATTTCTGTGGGGGCTACTGTAAGACCAAGAATATTGATAGAAAATAATTTATACGAAGAATATATATATATATATATATATATATATATATATATATATATATATATATATATATAGGCTTTCACTTTTCTGATTTCTGACTTGCAAAAATGTTGTAATCATCATTTATCAGACTTTGAGTTTGCAGTAAGAAAAAAAGCAGCTTCGCTTGGGTCCTTTTACACAATGAATTAATCCATTAAATTAAGGAAATGCCTCTGTATATGAAAGAGAGAGAGAGAGAGAGAGAGAGAGAGAGAGTAAATTTTTCCTGAAATGAAGAGAGGAAGTTTTATTCTTACAAAGTAATTAATTTTACAAAAGGATCAGAAAAACGAAACGTAAAAAAAAAAATATAAAGAAACTACGAGTAGTTCCTTTTATAATTCTTTAATAAAGGAACTCGAAGTAATTACTTTATAATTCCTTCATAAAGGAATTAAAAGTAGTTCCTTTATAATTCCTTCATAAACGAACTAAAAGTAGTTCCTTTATAATTCCTTTATAGTGAGAATATAATTCCGAATGAATTGCAAAGTAAATATTATGAAGGAATTGGGTTTGCAAAATGGAATTATAATGGAATTACGAAGGAATTACGAACGAATGTCCGTAAAAATGATTTTTTCCAAATCTTTTCGAAAGGAATTATAGTGTATTTATCAGAAAGAAATTCGAAAAGAATTATAAAAGTGTTTACGTAAAAGGGAATAAAAAGGAATTCTGAAACTCTTTTTATGAGAAAAGAATTAGGAGAGAATTTTAAAAGTCTTTTTAACAAAAAGGAATCGCGAAAGAATTATGAACGAATATGGAATTGTCTCAAAAAAATTTAAAAACACATTTAATAATCAATAAAAGGAATTATTACATAATTATAAATTATGAAGAAAATTGCATCTACTTCTCTCTATTCAAGTATTCCCAAAGTTTAATATATATATATATATATATATATATATATTAAAAAGAAATTCATCTGCGCATCGGTGGTGGTTAGCGTCGCTAACTACGAATCCATCGGCCCTGGGATCGAGACCCGGTGACGGCAGGCGGCGCGCAGCAAAACCCAGCTGTTCATCTTTCCACACAATAAAGAAAGTGGTTGGTGGATAAATAGGTACCCTGGGTGGCCTTGTGGTTAAGACGCTGAGCTGCTAGTGGGGCGTGATTCGGATTCCACGTTAAACTGTAGGTCTAAGGTGGAGTGAAAAGCTTGACCTTCGTCACAATGAACAATTCGAGCAGAAGCAAACCAAAGGTTATATATATATATATATATATATAATTCCCCAGTACTGGAGACGCACACGTCAATAGCTCAAGTTTAAGTGGGAAGAAAGGCTCGACTGGTTTACGCAAAGTACCGGTGCGCCCATACACCAATTCAAGGCAGCGAGTAGCTCGCAGTATCATTGCAAGTACATAGACGGTCAACGGACTAACCTGGTTCCGGTACGTGGAAGCGAAAATACTCCGTGTTATCATAATCCAATGAACAGTGATTCATGTTCATTTTCGTCCCTATGTCGTTAGTTTGCCCTGCGCGTGCGCGCGCACACGCACACACACACACACACGTGTGTGTGTGTGTGTATATATAGTGCCACCGTGCATGCTGCATTGTCCGTTCTTACATGTGCGCGCGCATATATTGCAATCTTTGAACGGTATAATTTGAAAAATTTTATTCCGTTCCAACAACTTATTAAAATACCAGAAAATACCAATCGACAGTCAATTTTATTAGCCTTGAGCTCTCTCTCTCTCTCTCTCTCTCTCTCTCTCTCTCTCTCTCTCTCTCTCTCTCTCTCTCTCTCTCTCTCTATTTGTTTTCTTCGTCCACATGGCAAAACATTTCAGGAATGCAGCCATAGTCCAACGCCATTTGCCTGATGAATCGATCTACTCGTGAATTAATACAATATCTCGCTAATAATAAAAATCTATTTTGAGTGTATATATATTATATATATATATATATATATAGTTGGCTACTTTTTGTCAAATAAATATTATAGTTAGTGGTTAATGCAATAAAATATATTAAAGCAATTTACCTAATATATATATATATATATATATATATATATATATATATATATTATATGATATATATATTATATATATATATATCCTTATTAGTTAAATTAACAATATTTGCTTAATTATGCAGTTTTATTCTTTTCATTGAAAAAAATAATAATTATTATAAAAATAATTAAAATTAAATGAAGAAACTGCCATTAAATTGGTTATTTAATAATATTTGAGTTAAAATTAAATTCTTTTAACGTTTTCTGATAATTAATTTGACATTAGAAGGAATACAATTTTAAATAATTTATGTTTTTATCGGTAAAAAAAAGGATAATAGTTTGAAGTTTCTTATTTAACAACCAAAACAGGTGTAATTCTATTATATAACCATTAAAACACACACACGCGCAAGCGCGCACACACACACACACGCGCAAGCGCGCGCACACACACACACACACACTTTTTGAAACAGAAAAAGTTGTGTCCCATTAAGAATACCAAAATCGGTATACAAAAGATAAAAAAAATTGAACGACAAAAATGTCGACATGTCTACCCGATATTTGCCGATATTCGGCCAACAAAATCGGTCGAAACTATCGGGCAAGTCGCGCAATTGTCCCCATTATTGTGTGAGCAATTACAAATTTTATGGTTTGGGACGCCTCGGGACAAATGCTTGGCGAACAGAGGAGAAGGTTCAAGCGACAACAGGTATAGGCATGGATGCCGCGGTATAACAAGGTATAAGAGGGTATAACGAAGGTATAAGAAGGTATAGGAGGGTATAATAAAGGTATAAGGAGGTTTAAGAAGGTATAAGGGGGTATAAAGAGGCACAAGGGGGTATAAAAAAGACATAACAGAGTATGAGAGGGTATAACGAAGCTATAAAGAAGGTATAAGAGGTATATAGTGGATATAAAGAAGGTATAAGAGGGTATAACGAAGCTATAAAGGCATAAGGGAGATAAAGTGAGTATAAAGAAGGTATATTAAGGTACAGAATGGTAAAAAGTGGTATAAGGAGGTATAAATAAATACTATTACACATAAGTAAGCGAAACTCAATGTATTTAAGATAAAAACAAGTTACAATCCGGTATAAACAAGAATAAACAGGAATAATAAAGTAAAAAGTGTCAGAAGATATATGAAGGTACTAAAAGGTAATACGAAGGTGAAAAGAGACAAGAGAAGTTATAGCAGGTATAAGGAACCAAGAGGAAACACTAGCAGTTATAACAAGGTATAAGAAAGAGTATAAGGTATAAAAACATCGTAATGCAAAGGGTAAACAGGTATAAATAGAGATAGAGTGAAGGACTAAAAAAGGTTTATATAAGCTAGCAACCTTTTAAGAAGTAAACGCTAAAATAATCCTCGTAGAAAACGACATTAAGAACAGAATAAACTTAGGCAAATATAATTTTCAAGCACTAACAACCAGGCGAATACTGGAACTCCCACACTTTTTTTTATACACAAAGTTAGCTTCCGCCCGACATAATTTATCAGTTAGAAAGGGAAATAATTATATTTTAAAACAATTATTTAAGATTCAATATCGTAAATATTTTACAAGAAAATTTTACAATTAATCCTTTTTGTTCTAAACTTCGCAATATATATTTTTAAATCTTCATCCTATAGCATAAGTTAAAATGTGAAGAAAATGTAAGGAAACTGCACAGATGCAAGCATCAGATTGCATGCAAATTGTATGCAACAGTATCTTACCATATCATTTTGATCCCAGATATTGCATGCTATTCCAGGTACAGAGTTCTAAGAAGCACACACACGTATATTTATATACACACACACACGTAAAATTAAAAAAAAAAAATCTATAAATAAATAAATAAGTAGAGTAAAAATGGCAGTAAAATTTTTTTTACTTCTGCAAGTCTTGTGCCAGAACCCGCAATTTCCAGTAGTTGGTTTTGGAGACAGACCTCTTCCTCTCCAGACAATCAAAATGCCCCCTCAAGCAAATTACAAAGACAATTGGTACACATTTCTTATATATATATATATATATATATAGGGTTACAGGGTGTTTCAAAAAAATGTTATCACTTATATGGCGCTAATATGTCATTGCTTATCACTTATAGTTTTTTTTTTTTGTTTATTGTAAGTATTTGTTTGTTTATTTGCTTGGTTTTTAATAATAATGTTGTTTTTTCAAAAACCAACATTATTATTAAAAAGCAAAAGCAAATAAACACACAAATACTTACATATAAACAAAAAAAACACCAAACTATAAGTGGTAAGCAATGACATATTAGCGCCATATAAGTGGTAACATTTTTTCGAACATTCTGTGTGTATATATATATATATATATATATATATATATATATATATATATATATATATAATATATATACACACACACACAGTATATATATATTGAGAAAGAGAGAGAGAGAGAGAGAGAGAGAGAGAGAGAGAGAGAGAGAGAGAGAGGGAGAGAGAAGAAAATTACATGATGTATGGCCATTTAAATTTGTGAATGGATTACCTTTTTTTTTAAATCAATTAATCTCTTGTACATTAATTTTTATATGCGAAAAGACAACAAAACAACCAAAACAAACAAACAAAAATACGGGCGTTGGGGGGGGGGGGGAAATGGGGGACAAATCTAACTAAAAATTAGTCCTAATAAAACTAATAACTAAAAAAACTAAACTTGTCAAAACGGCTGAAGAAACAATTTTCGAAGCTCGATTCAGAGAGAGAGAAATTATATATATTATATATATATATATATATATAGAGAGAGAGAGAGAGAGAGAGAGAGAGAGAGAGAGAGAGAGAGAGAGAAACTCGGAACATGTTTTACCTTATAGTACTTCTAATGCTAGAGTACGTACCAAAGTCTCTGACTCGCATTCCTAGCCAGTGTTTTGGCCTAAAGGACGTATTTTAATAATACGGACACAACCTGTATATATATATATATATATATATATATATTATATATATATATATATATATATATATATATATACACACGGCACACACACGCACACACACGCACGCACACACACGCAACTCCGGAATATCAAGGAATTTGAGCCCGAAGGTGTTTGGCGACTGGGTACATGCATAGATACAGAGGCCATGTTCCGATTTTGAGTTACGTTATCTGAACATGAAAGAAAGTCTCGTGTTGTCGAATCAGATACGGGTTAAGATAATGCTAATACGGGTGGGAAGATGATGTTAACATCATTTAACTTGTTAATGCGAATGAGGAGGACTTAAAGTCATTATGTTAGTGAATGTTGTACGTTTGAGATTGTGTTAATAATGCGTTTTAACGTATTAATAAGAGTGAAATGATGCGTGAACGTATTAACGCGTTTGAGAGTGCGTTAATATATCCTAAGCTATTTATACGAACGAAGCAGTATGTTGAAATAATAAAAGAATAATGGAGAATTATATTGACGCGCTATTAGAAATAAAAATGCGTTAATTATGATGTTAAGATGTAAACGGAAGCACGGACATACGCGTGTTAACACGACTACGATGGAAATATATTAATTAATTAATAATATGAGATTATGTTAACATAATTACGGATAAAAATTATCACGTTAATGGGAATGTAATAATACGTTAACATCAGTTAACATAAACGAAACATTTTAATGGAGAGACAAAAGAAGTAAAAATAATTTAACACGTTAATCAAAATGGCAAATGTTAAATTCAATCAGACAGAACTACTAAAACGGACGTTACACTCATATCGTTCAAAATACGTAAACAAAAATTGTTAATTATGAACAAGAATCAAATTGCCATTAGCGTTATAATTATCAGTGTCACTTTGACACCCACAATTAACCTAACCTAAACTAACCTATCCAAGAGACGGACATGTCAAGAATTTAGTTTAAACCCCCATTATTACCATTACGACCATAATAGAATCGTGCTTATCATTATTCTTAACATTACTATTGAATTAAATTCCAGCTTTTTGTTTCCACGTTAAGTTCAACGAATGAATTCGGGGAAAAGGTGAAAAATGCCTTCTCCAAAACAATTATTTTCGACCAATTTTGACTCTGACACGAGCCACGCTAATACCTTCCATAAATTACAATATATATATATATATATATATATATATATATATATATATATATATATATATATATATATATATTATTGCGTGTGTGTGTGTGTGTGTGTGTCTGTGTACAGGGGATTTGGATTGTTTTTAAACACATATGTATAGATGAACTCGATATGAACTCGATATGTATATCGAGTTCATCTATACATATATATTTAGAAACAATCCAAATCCCCTGTACACACACACACACACACACACACACACACACACACACACACACAATATATATATAGATACAGATGCTGGAGAGACATACAGACAGTGAGGTGATTTGAAATGTAGGCCAAACGGCCAGTACATCCTTATACTTACATTACAAATGGTTCTTTGGTCTTTCTTAGCAACATGACTGACAAAATGTCGTATCAATAACGTAACTTACGCTAAAAACTGTAATTATATAGAGGTTAAAATGGACTTAATTGGAAGATTTTTTATAGAAAGATCCAATATTCACTTATTATTAATTAGGGATTATATATAGAAGCGTTTTTGTCATAAATATAAAATAGATTTCGGCCACGTTTGGAATACCGAAGTACCTCCTTAGACTGCTTTTATTAACTCCATTCCTTAAGTTTTAACGAGAGTCAAATTTAAGGTTGATATACTATGACGTCATACTTAAAGAATCTATAAACTCTATACATACACTGTCTATAAATTGGTATGACTGATTCGTATTTATTATTAATAATAATAATAATAATAATTATAATAATAACATTCTTTAGGATATATATATATATATATATATATATATAGGTATATACACACACACAGTGTATATATATAAAATTTTAGTTTTAACTATTTCAGTTTGCAATTCTTTTTTACGTGTTGATAATATAGAATGAATGTGTTGTTTTCTGAGAACCTTATATAAATACAGCTTGGCATCAGTTTACAGTTTTAGAATTTTGCGGTTGGTCGTAAGGATTTACCAGTTTTTACATATTTTCTAGGTTTTTGTCGTACAGAGGGTGATTTTTTTTACGAGTTAACCCATGGAGATAATATTGAACAAATTTGAAATTTGGTTGTGAACAGACTAATTCGATCATCCTAATACCAAAGCCTACTTTTATATAGTCAGACTACGCTAGTACAAAATGTCATACGTGTTTTTTAAGTCGAGAAAAAGCCACTGGGTCAATAAATTTACAAAATACCACAGCCATCCAAATGTTGAGCTTTTGAGCCAGAGTCGAAATTTGCGAAGTTACGTTTAAAATCCGAATGGCTTGCGAGCTTAATTTAAATGTTAAGGTGTCACTGGCTTAAAACTCTGGTCAAAATCGTTTGTATATTTGCATGATATAATGAGAGCGTGGCCTAACCAGACATTGATAGACTTTGATAAAAAGTAAACTCGACAACACCACCAGAAGATAACTAGTATAAACTCTCGTACTCCTGAAGGAAGAACATTACGCAAACGCCGTTTCTGCATAAGCATCTTGTCGTATAAGACTAGAGCGACTAAATGATGACCAACGGTTTTTCCAGGACGGTGTCAGGGTTCAGACAGAATGTCCGGGACTCGGTGTCCCGAAAAACTTTTGGGAACACCATGTATCCGGTATCCGATATTCATTTAGTACACTTCAGAAAAACTGTCGCGATCTTTAAAACTAATGTAATGTTTCTTCTTACACTGTGAGCGGGAAAATTCGTATAGGTTCCCTTTTGATATTGTTTTTGGTTTTGCTAGTCAAGGATAAAAAAAGAACCAGTAACCTCTCAGTTAGTACCTACGCGGTCCCCAATTTGGAACCTAATTCTGAAAGAAGCCTTTCCGTACCATATCTTGAGAGGTAATACAGAATGAATTGGTTTAAAAATTTCAATTCATTTCGAACTTTCACATTTTACAGCGTAGTAAACTATACCTAAAATAGTTCACTGAATACAAATGTTTGACCAAGTGCTTGGAGTCATCCTTATTACCATTCGCGGTGCTAAGGTGGGGATGCTAGAAGTGGAAATTCCAGATCTGGGGTCCCGAGGGGTATTTAGTATGGAAAAAATGTAACTTATGTGGGACATCCGACAGTAGGAATGAGAATGAATCAATTCGAGATTTGTCTCCTTTCTCGTTCTTGGGCGAAGACTAAAACGGCAATGACCGAGATTGGGTACAAACCTCATTATACAAACTGACCTTCAAAGTCTCGTTCTCCGAATTTCTTAAAGTCCTCCAATTTCCCAGAAGAGCGGACCTTTTACTGATTTTCTGAAACTCGTCATTCGTTCGGTCGTCCGTCAACAGTCACCAATAATAATCGTCAACTTTCGTCGTCGTTAACTTTCAATTCGTCACAGAATTCGACGCAAATTTTTACTGTCAACCAAAGATTTTAAGGTTTGAACACGTTCAAACTTTCACCTTAAGGTCATGGTGAACTTTCAAAGCGACACATTTTAATATACACCAAAAGTTGCCCTTTTCATTAGACAAAATTCGTGAAACTTTTTCTCGACAATTGTTAACACGAATAAAAGAAAATGCAATTAAAGTATTAAAATTAGCAAAATAATTAAACATTTTCAACTCACAAACGTGCCCGATGAAGCATGTTTTCTGTTTCAAACATGCTTGCAGCATCGCATAGCATGACATGATTCTGAACACAAATATCCGGGGCAATTAACTGGAAACATGAAAAATGTAAAAGGGAATTTTTTTATATATATATATATATATATATATATATATATATATATATATATATATGGTATATTTAAAGTTTTTATAATGAATATTTTCCATTTTCATAATATAAAAACATTCATGAGTTGAAAATCATGTGTATGGAATATTGCAAATGTTGCAATGTTGCGAATGTCCCACTGAAAGTTAGGAAAGACTAAAATAAAAATTTCATGTTAATTCGTTTGTTTTGGTGGGACTTGGGTGAGGGGGGTGAGGGGAATAGTAGGTTATACGACAAATAAAAAATCACCATATAATATTTTTGTAACAATTCACAAAAATATATTACAGTTTCGCCTTAAAATAATATATTTTTTAAAGTTTTAATTTGTAATTTCTTCATATGCATGTCTATAAACACAATGTTACAGTTTTTAGTATATTTCACGATAGTATTTGGGACATTACAGTTCAAAATGTGTATGTATGTTTCAAATTTTCTTCAAAAATACTAAAACACACACACACACACATATATATATATATAT
This sequence comes from Bathynomus jamesi, assembly GCA_023014485.1. Taxonomy (NCBI): domain Eukaryota; kingdom Metazoa; phylum Arthropoda; class Malacostraca; order Isopoda; family Cirolanidae; genus Bathynomus; species Bathynomus jamesi. Next base: position 444,710 of record JAJOZX010002370.1, read on the forward strand.
ATATATATGAGCCAAGCGTATCATCTTATCCTATCCTATACTAATTATATAGGGTGTAAATTAGTGGGCATCTACAAGCAACACTGACGATCGAGCAGGAAAATGCCCCGATCAAAATAATGCCAAAAAAGTGCCCATGGGCAAACCTGAAAAAGTTAATAACAGGTTAAAAACATTAAAAATGCCAAGAATTTTTAACATCAAATTTGGTTGACAAAATATAGGATTAATAATAATAATAATAATAGTAATAATAATAATAATATTATTATATATATATATATATAATATATATATAATATTATATATTCATCATATATATATATATATATACTGTGTATATATGTGCTTCGGTGGTGTAGTGGTTGACATCGCTGACTACGAATCCATCTCCCCCAGGATCAAAACCCGGTGACGGCAGGCGGCGCGCAGCAAAACCCAGCTGTTCATCTTTTCACACAATAAAAATTGGTTGGTAGATAAATGCGTAGCCTGGGTAGCCACCGCCCGTGGTGGGTCGTGATTCGGATTCTAAGTTAAAAGTGGGTCTAAGGTGGAGTGACAAGCTTGACCTTCGTCAGAATGAACAACTAGGGCGGAAGCAAAACGAAGGTTAACCGAGGTATACAGGGTGTTCATAAAGTCCCTATCTATTTCAGTGAAAACGTAGCAAAAAGGGTAAAATTCAATAACAATATAATAGAAGGCATACATTTAATGAATACTTAAGCATATGATTCTACATGAGCACCATCAGGATCTCTACAGAGTTCGAATCTGTCAGCAACATTGCGGAACACATTTTGGAGCATGACAGGGGTTATTTTTGTAACTGCTGTTACGACACGAGCACGTAAATGTCCCAGCTTCATTCAGATGGCATTTTAAACACCGTCGTCTTTCAACAAGATGGGGCACCTTGTCATTACGCAAACATTGTTCGGGAGTACGTAAATGAACGATTTCTAAATCGGTGGATCGGACGTGGAGGCAACAGGCCCTGGGCGGTTCGATCTCCTGACCTAACGCCCTTGGATTTCTTTGCATGGGGCTTTATCAAATCAAACGTCTATCAAACGAGGGTTACAGATCTGCAAGATTTACGTGCTCGTATCGTAACAGCAGTTACAAAAATAACCCCTGTCATGCTCAAAAATGTGTTCCGCAATGCTGCTGAAAGATTCGAACTCTGTAGAGATACTGATGGTGCTCATGTAGAATCATATGCTTAAGTATTCATAAATGTGTGCCTTCTATTATATTGTTATTGAATTTTACCCTTCTTGCTAAGTTTTCACTGAAATAGATAGGGACTTTATGAACACCCTGTATATACTTCATTTTCTTTCGTTGACTTCGAACAATTACTTTTTAAGACCACCCTGCTTTCGACCTTCCGCGGCATACCGCCTCCTTTGGAGAAGGAATTTGATGTAAGAGAGAGTCACTTTCAATTGTCACCCTGCCTTCATAGCCAGCTACGCATGGCTGGTCAGAGACTTTACAAAGGAACCTGTCGAGATGATTCTTGAAATTATTCAGGTTGGTATGCCAGTAGGTTTCTCAGTTTTTTCGGCAGTGTTAAAGAATTTTGGGCCTCGTATTCCGAGGGTATTAAGTTTGGGATGCATCCCTCGAGTATGTCCCATATGCATATTATTGTGTACCGTTCGCGTCTTCTTTCCAGATCTAAAGTTTCAGGGATTGTAGTTTCCTCTATCTTGTGTAAAAGTCCTTTGTATAGCTTCTACGTTTGCAATGTCTCGTTTTCTGTATGAGCGATACTCATTTATTGGTAAGACTAAAGTCTTCCATAAATTTAACATAATGTTCACGTTTCTGCCGTAAAAGCTCCTCCAGATGATTCCCATCATTTTTCTAGCTGTTGAAATTTTAATGTGTAGCTTGGGATGTTGCAAATCCGCAACCGCATCCGCATGTGGTATACTTTAGTCTAGGACTAAGGTTTACCAGGCCAAGGAGAGGACAAGTCTACACCGTGTGCCGTGCAAACGCAGAGTATATGTTACACCGAGTCTCCACTTCCCCAACATTATAGGTTTGTGAGGGGTGGCCAAACACAGTTCCTACCTCGTGAAATGGACAAATTACGAATGGATTATATATTCTATTAAATTGAACTAAATAAATAAACAATTTTGTCTAATCTTAAAAAATAAATTTTGTATTCTTCAGGACATGATCACATGATCAGCTAACATTCATACATGGTATTTATTCTCAATGTTTAAATATCCGCAACCTCATTCGCGGATGTCAATTTTTTTGACATCCGCATCCGTGGATATAAAAGAAAATTTCTGAAGAAAATTGTTGCAACTCATTCAGATTCGAAGGGCTTCACTTGCAAGCAACTTTTTTTCAAATCAAACCATAAATTCGCGATTAAATTGAGATCTGGGCTTTGATTGGGCCACTCGAGAAGCTTGAAATTATTTTCATGGTGGTCTTACTTTTATGTTTTGGATCATTATCTTGTTGCAGTATCGAATTGCGACCCATTCGCATCTCCCGAACTGAAGGCAATACATTTTCTTCTAAAATTTCCTGATATTTCTTCGAATTCAAGAATCCATTGATGATGACAATATTAGTAGTATGACCGCAAAATGATAGACTGCATATGCAATTGCAATGTTGATCATATGAGTGTCAGTGCTAACCCCCCTTCCCCCTTGTTGGAAGGTGCCAACCCTCCCACCCCAGGTGCCAAAAAAAAGAAAAGAAAAAAGGGGGGAATCTCCCCAGCTGCAACAAGCTGGGGGAATCCACCTAACCTAAAGGTAAGAACACAAAGAAAGCAGGCTACCCGCTTGCCGGTTTCCAGCGCCGGCAGTCAGCGCTGGTAGGCGGACACAGAAGAAGCAGGTTTATCTGCGAGTTGTGGTCTAGCTGTCATAATTTTCCAGTTTCTCCGCCTCAACAACACGTCTACACGCGCGGGCCAGCGAGAAAAGAATGTTTTGTTCATTCCGGTAAACTTGTCAGCGCGGGCAACCAGCGCCGACAAGTTTGAACATGCTTCTGCTGTGTGCGGCTGCGCTCGATAGTATGGTCACATTCATGACGCTTGCTAGCGCCGGTCGGCGCTGGTAACCCGCAAGCGGGTAGCCTGCTTTCTTTGTGTTCTTACCTTAGAGAGAGAGAGAGAGAGAGAGAGAGAGAGAGAGAGAGAGAGAGAGAGAAGAGACTTTGGGGGAGAAGTTGGAACGGCCTCACCCCCCAAAGGGATTTCCCGAGCTTAGGAAGGTAAGAGAGAGAGAGGAAGAGAAGAGAGCATCCATCGTCTAGCGCAGCCAGACGCATAATAAAATGTCTTCACAGCATCACAGGGTTTAGAACTCGAAATCCGCCAGTTGGCAGTTGACTTAGAAGACTTAGAAGGCATAAATGGCTTGTATATATTAATAACTTTCGAACGAATTAAATACCATACAAACGCACATACACTCCCCGACTATATATGACGCGTTCGGTGGAGAAGGGGCGAACGCAACATTTTCGAATTATGCCACAAAATGCAGTTAAAGTTTGTAAACTTTAAACCTTTGTATTTTTCCGGTTTATTGAAATGTTGTATGAATTTGAACACATATTTGAGTAAAATATTGTTGTGTAATATGTCGATATAATAAAACGCCAAGAAATTTTACAATATTATTTATTGATAGCTTCTGATGTTAACTGGTGTAATCCATTATTTGGTCCTCTTCGTCGAATGTTGTATTACCTGCTTCAACTGTTTCGGTTTCTTCCAGTTCCTTTAACAATCTTGTATAATAGTTCACTGCAGTTGCAGGCATTAGGTCTGATAATTCTTTGAGATCTTTTATTTTTTCCTTAGTTATTGGCAGCAATTGGGAATACTTTGGTTGCAGTGTCTGCTGGGCTAGATTGAATAAACTGACACTGTAGGATTTTTTCCCTTTCTGCAGTCTGATGGAATGGCTATTATCTGGGGTTGTGCGGTATGCAGTAGATATTACGTAGCCTTCTTTGTGTTGAAAGTCAAATATTAACTTTCTTGCATCTGTAAATTTAGTAGTTGTTGATTTCCTAATGACAATGCACGTTTTTAGGACGTCAAAATCGAGAAAATCAGCCTGTTTCATTTCTACAACTAGGAAGCGCTGCGAAACGGCTGTAGTTATGGCCGTAACATAATCTTTTTTGGTGTAAATAATATTGCTGTAATTATTTTTTATATTTTGTTCAATTTGGCCAAATTGAGCATCACAGGGCATTGTCGAGTGACCAGAAAGTAGATAGATGTGTTCAATGTGAAGCAATGATGCGGAGTGAATTTCTCTGAGATACATTAAAACCTAAATTTTACCGTGAAAGAGTGCAGGCTAACATCTAATTTTTTGTATAGGTAAAGCAAAGGTTTTAAAGGATAATTATACGACAAAAAACTCATTTTTCGAATTTTGTGGCGTTCGCCCCTTCTCCACCGAACGCGTCATATACACGCCCATAGATCCCCTATTATTACACACACACACACACACATACCGTATATAAACAGATGCATGTAAAGTCCCAATAGTAAAATATATACGAGCATGCCGAATAACCCACACAAAAAGAATACCTCCCCACAGCCATCATCACAACCTGCACCACAACCACCAATCGTCTAAGTATAGACTTTTAGGAGCTCATCCCATCAACAGCAAATGGTGAGATGAGGGCTACAACCAGGGCCAGATTAAGCCCTAGTTGGCCTGGTAGGCTAATCGTAAAAGTGGCCTGTCATGTCTAGGCTCACGCTAACATCTGCCTAGACACTCACGTTTGGTAATTCTACAAAATAACCTATGGTATGTACACTCAGTATTGGCAGCTACAACACTTGTTCACAACATAGCATTGTTCAAGAAAAGACAATGAAACGAACAAATTTACTACTGTAGTCTGTACATGTGAGACAAAACCTTTGGATATACTTTGGTTCAAAAGACTATATAAAACATAAAAGGGGAAGGGATTGCCCATTGTGAATAAAAAACGTCCGGAAAGGTGTTTCAAACACCTTTTCGTTTTTTGCTGGCATGTGCAGGATGTGTTCCGAAAAAGTGGCCTGGTAGGCTATGGCCTACTTCAGCATATTGGTTAATCTGGCCCTGACTACAACCACTCGTCTAGTCAGGGGGCTTAATCCAAAAAATCACCCCGATTGTTCCCTTTGTTCCAAAAGTACCATTTTTTTACCAGGGGTAGATATGACCATAAGCATTCATTTTTTTGCGGGAGCCAACATGGGCTCTCCCTGTGGCGGCCATTATGGACGAATCCAAGATGGCCGCCATCTGGTCTGACATTGGGCGATAAAATAACAACCAATCATAGTAGAACAGCAAATAATGACACTTTTTGTATGTTTTTGAGTATAGAGAATCCAGTTCTGATATTTGTTTTTTAATTCAAGATATACGTCAGGTCGTATATATCCACATTTGATATTATTTTATAAGAAATGTACATTTTATGTCAATTGAATCATGATACATAATTATTGCACTTAGATTTGTGGTTGTAACAGCTATATTAACTTTTACATTGGATTTCTACTGACATTTTGTCCACTATTAATCTATTTTTTATTATTTTTGCAGGTGTTGGCATACCTGTATTCCTCTGAAGCAAGTCTATGCGGTGGTGGTCTTCTTCACATTCTAGTCTCTTCAGGCCTGCAGATATGAAGATCTCGTTAGTGTGTAGTTAGTAGTGTGTAGTAGAACATTAATACCTCAACATGTCTACTAACATAACTGGAATTAATTGGACACTGTTTTGCCTATGTCAGTCCAGCAAAGATGAGGCATTACAACAGCCAAAAGAACAGGGATATTCATCTCTTGAAAGAGATCTGAATGATTTTCTGCAGCTCAATGCTGTTCCATCTGGTATCAAGGTTAGTGAGCTCGATGATGGCTCAGGAATTGCAGCAACCCTCCAATCACATGCTGCATTGTATCATAAAAGTTGTAGGAGTGCATGCAACAGTTACAGGGTAAAGCGGGCACGAGGAAAAGTGGCCACGCAAGATGAATGTGCAGCTTGGATAAGTCCGAAGAAACTCAGATCAAGTTACGGATCACCTCCAGAAACATTATTCTGCATCATATGTCTGGGTGAGGATCAGCATGATCTTCATAGAGCCTTAAGTGACAACATTGATCAAAATCTGAAGAATTGGGCAAAAACAACTAACAACTGGCATTTATATGGGCGCTTGACTGCAGGTTCTGATGCACATGCAATGGATGCATGTTATCATGTACAATGCTATTGGCGGCTTCGTAATGGAGCTCGTGCAGTTGAACGTCGATCTTCAAGTGAACCCAAGCCTCCCCCATTTGATCCCATGGTCATAGCACAGTTAGTGGCATTTGTGGATGACTCAGTCTGAGGTCCACAAGTTGTCTGACTTACGGGAAATGTACAAGATAATGATGTCAGATCTAGGACATCCCTGTTCTGGTAGAGAACCTCATGCAACAAGATTCAAAGACCATCTACTTGAGCATCTTCCTGAGTGGGCTTCCTATGCACAGGGGAGAGATGTATTCATTAGCCACAAGGCAAAAGTGGGTGCTGTGCTAGAACAAAGCTATCATTCCTCACAAATCAATCAAGATGAAGCTGTGTTATTGATACGTGCTGCTATGGCACTACGAAAGCGAATCCTTCAGAAACAAGAGCCATTTAATGGTTCATTCTCTCCACAATGCCTGACGTCCCCCATAGAAGAAACACTGTTAGGTTTCATCAATGTTGTCCTCCAGGGTCCTAAAGGTAATATCGATAAACATAGTAGAGAGCAATCCAACAGTGATGCTGAACTGGGCACAAGGGCGAAGATTGCGTGCACACTGTGCCAACTGCTGATATTCAACACAGTAAAATATGCATCTTCATCAGACAGCACCCAAATCCGTCACAATAGGGATCGTGAAACGCCATTCCCACTTTACCATGGTATTAAACTGCATGGAGATGCCAGATTCAAGCACCAGATAGAGAATGCCCATCACCTTGGGCTCTCTGTCTCATATGACCGTGTGATGGAAGTCAAAACACAGGTAGCTCGTGCTGTTTGCAAGAGACACACTGAAGACGGTATTGTTCTACCCACAAATACAAGACTTTCAGTTTTCACTACACATGATGTAGACAATCTGGACAGCAACAAAACGGGAAATTTGTCACGTGGTGATTTTCATGGAACATGCATTACTGTGACCAATCACCTATCCAAAGAGAACTTGGGAATTCGTCGAGCAGCAATCACACTTGATCCATCTGATACATCAAAACCCAAGTTGCCGGATAGTTATGTAATTGTTCCTCCCATCGAACTCAACACCCGTGACATTCTTGTGCCCAGAATCAACGAAGGTCAAGTTCGGCCGAACCACAGCCTGGTCAACGGTGCCAAAGTAAAAGATGATGCATGGATAGCACATGTTGGAAGAGTGCTGGAAAAGGGTGAGCTTGAAAAACGTGATGTGGTTACGTGGTCAGGCTTCAACTCTCAGCTCATGGATGATGCATCAATAAAGCCAAAGGCAGAGACTGGTATACTCCCCTTATTTCCTGATAAGGCAGCGTCTTCATCAATTATGAAGCACACGATGGAGATTGTGAAAACTACGACTGAGTTCATAAACCCTGGTCAAACCCCTGTCCTTGGGGCTGATCAGCCTCTCTTTGCCATATGCAAACAGTTACAGTGGGAGTTTCCTGACACACTGGGTGAGGATAAGTTTGTGATGCAGTTGGGAGCTTTACATATCGAGGATAAGTGTCAGCTGATGATGGGCAAGGTGCTACGAGGTTCCGGATGGGACACAGCTCTAGCTCAAGCAGATGTCCTCTCCTCTGGACGTGCCCAGTCAGCTCTCGATGATCACCACATAAAGCGTACACGATATGCTCATCAAGTGTCACTTGTTTCCCTCTCTCATTTGAAGCAAAATGCATACTTGCAATACACATCCAATGTGCTGGGGCCTTGTGAGTCATATGAGATGTGGTGTGCAAGGAAATCTGCAAATGTTCACATGTTCAAATATTGGTCACTAGTGATTGAGCTTGATGTACGATGTACGACACTCTGCAAGTGTGAGGGTGGCTGCCTGAACAATGACGACTATTAATCAGTAAACAGCCATCTATTGGATAGACATTATCATGAGATGCAGTACTGTGAATAAAAGGAATAAAGAAGATTGTACTTGCGTATATACTAAAGTTTAATAGCAAAAGATGTTGATGCTGACTCTTATTTTTTATCAAGTTAACTATGTAACCTGTACTAGTATTGGTACTCAAGTGGATGTCATTTTGGACAGCGGCCATTTTGATTTGGCCAATATGGCCGCCACAGTGGGAGCCCAGCTTGGCTCCCGCAAACATTCAAATTAGTATGGTCATAGCTACCTGTGGTCCAAAAATGGCACTTTTGGATTGATTTGAACAATTATATGATTAAGCCCCCTGACTAGTCTAAGTATAGACTTTTAGGAGCTCATCCCATCAACACCACGTAGCCGAGATGAGGGCTACAACTAATCGCTTAGACCTTAAGACCTCTCAGCAGTAACACAGTTACACTTACCAACACCGGACCAAAGCCGCCTTACCCACGGCTTTTACTTACCAGGTCCTTGTAGACCAACAAGGCCTCTAAATACGACCCAATTAATGGACAAAGTTATTAAGCATAAACAAATACGTTTATGGGGCCAGGAAGTAGACCGACAAGGTCTCAAAAAAAGGGCAACGCTAATATTAGAGCTTCTCATGGTGGAACACCACGAGGCCAATTTGACGTTTGGTGACCGATCTTTTAAACAAAAAATCGAATAAGATAAACTAAGTTTAATACAAAAACAAAATTTCACCTTAATATACAAATTTATCCTTAAACTATAACATAAAAAGCATTAATAGGATTTGTAAAACAAAATAGAAATTAAATTAAGGGTAACTTATTCATTTTTCCTTTTTTACCCAATTATTTTTCGCATTTTAGCCGATCATGTTTTAAGATTAGATACCAGAATACAAATTTATCTTTAAGACACAAATATATCTTTAAACCTTCTTACAAAAAAAATATTAATATATTAATAATAGATTGTATTTCGAGGTAGCTTATTCATTTTTCCTCTTTTGCCCAATTATTTTTCGCATTTTAGTCTATCATGTTTTAAGATTAGATGCCAGAATACAAATTTATCTTTAAGACACAAATATATCTTTAAACCTTATTAAAAAAAATAATAATATAACTTTATATTAAAAATAGATCGCATTTCCGGGTAACTTAGTCATTTTTTTTCCCTCTTTTACCCAATTATTTTTCGCATTTTAGCCCATCATGTTTTAAGATTAGATGCCAGATTGTACTATGCATCGAATTAATTATGTTATTTGCACAATTCTGTACAAGATTAATTTGAACTAACGTAGTACCAGACTTATTTTATTTTACACTAAATTCTCCCAAACTATAAAATTCAGCATTTTTAAACTAAAACAAATATAATACTTTGAATATTCTAAATTATTATAGTTTTAGTAGGGCATGCCCAAAAAATATCGTTTTTTACGCGTATTTATAAAAAAAAATTGAATTTATGGTATAACTCATTTAACTGAATCTTCTGCAATTCAATAAATAAAATTAATATAGTTTTACTCTCTGAGCATATGCAAAAGGTTGCCTACTAATATAAAGATTCTCGCACTATCAATTATATTAATATTTAATACGTTATAAAAGGCCGATTCTTTTTATATTAGGATCCCTAAATGTTAAATAATATTTCATAGGGAAAACTTGAAAAACAACCTTGCCTTATGAAATGCTTTTTGTTGTTTCCAAAATTCTCTTAAATATATATACTGAAAACTTATCTCTCTTTTAAAGTTTATTGAAAAACATCTTTGCCTTATGAAATGCTTTTTGCTGTTTCCGAAATTCCCTTAAATATACAGTAGCCGTCAAATGTTGTGGCGGGTTACGTAAACCCGTCACGAAATTTTACATCCCCAGTCATATACTATCCCCGGCAACAGCAACGCAATATAAAAACATCAAATAACACTCATAAAACATACCTTTTAGAACGTTGTGGTATTTCCTTTCTCCTTAATAACCTCATTTAGCCTATGAGGCAACGAGTCTGCAAGTTTCTGCAAATGTTCTGCAGGTATCTCCTCCCACATTCATTAAGGCTGCTTTCAACTTAGGAACCGAGCTAGTGTCAACATCCTGCAGTCGATTTTTCATTATCGACCATAAATTTTCAATAGGATTAAGGTCTGGGCTATTACCAGGCCAGTCTTTAAAGTGATCCAGAGCACACAAATCAAACCACTCTTTCACTTATTTACTTGTGTGGCAGGGAGCACCAACCTGCATGATTGTCTCTGCATTGCACTTGTCAAAACATTCCTCCAGATTGTCATACAATAAATCAAGGTACCTTTTACTGTTCATAGTAACACCTTTCTCTAAGAAAGTTAAATTAACCACTTCATAATAAGAAAAACCCCACAACAAAACTGAATTAGGGTGCTTTACAGTCTTCATGGTGTACCGTGGGTCGAACCTGTCCGATTTCCGGGGCCTACCTCGTTGGCAGATCACGATCTCGTAGCGAATAACGCTGCACAGTTCTTACGGACACGTTACCCAGTAATGCAGGATAATTTTACTTTATTTCACGTGCTGTTTTTGTAGGCGAGGCATTCAGCTGTCTTTTAATAATATTCAAAATCTTTTTACTACATTTACGTGGCCATCCAGACTTTGGTAAATATGCGAGTGTCTTATCACCAACTGCCGCCCTGCAGCGCTGAAGCCACCGTTCAACAGTTCTTTGAGCGACTCCCGTCGTTTCCACAGTAGCTTTTGCACCAAACCCATCCTTATGCAGGGCATATATACGGCTGATAGTATCCTGAGATATAATGCGCTTAGGTGCCATGTCACACTGAGCTATCACAACAATATGAAAAATACTCTTGAATTTAGACACAAGCACCGGAATATCGGCCACAAAACAACTCCCCCCCCTTCACGCCTGGATCAACACGGAATGACAGTCTGAGCTCCGAGGTGTTGCTACGGGACCAGGCAAGATGCCAGATTAGCCATATTTATAATTCCATCCATACGGGCTGGCTGGGAAGGGTATGAATGGAAACGTCAAATGTCATAGCGGGTTTGCGTGACCCGCCACAACATTTGACGGCTACTGTATACACTGAAAACTTTTCTCTTTTAAAGTGTATTGAAAAACATCCTTACCTTATGAAATGCTTTTTGCTGTTTCCGAAATTCCCTTAAACATATACACTGAAAACTTCTCTCTCTCTCTCTCCTGCGCATGCGCAGAGTTGACTGTCGTAGAAAAGGCTAAGCACCGCCCACTGTATGTCTAATCAGGAAGTCACCGAGCTTGTGATTGGGTTTCTAATCTCTGGGTACAAATGGGCGTCGTACCATATATAAAAATGGGACCCACGAGCAAATCGTGGCATAACAGTTGCTATTTCTACCTGTGAATAACACGCTATACCATCAAGCATGGACACTTCCAGTCAGTCACAACAACTTTACTGCTTCCCACAGGTGTTTGAAGTCGGGGACCGCTCTGCAGGGACAACACTCGAACTTTTCGCAGCGATTGATGGAGGAAACCTTCTATCGACACAAAATGTTAATGATATCTGCAATGATCCTCCGTTTAACCCAGCAGAAAACTCTACCGTCGAGATGTGAGTATAAGAATTTATGCACCCGTATTTCTCTTTTATTTCTGTGCCCTATATTTATTCGCGAACTTGTTATTTATTTTAATGTTCCTGAGAACGTCATTTAGAGAGCGAATTTTGTTTATCACATAATTACGTGTTAACTTAAAAATTTATGGAGTTCTACAGGTAGGGTTTTAGAATTACTAAAACTTTAAAGGCATGGAAATTCCAACGGTCCTGGGTTCGAGACCCAGCGTCAGCAGGCGGTGGGTAGTACCCCCGGCTAATCTCCCTTTTTAGCCCGGTTAGTCTAGTTGCTTGATGTTTATTATTTGATCCGAGTACCCTATTCGGTATTTTATCTTATTTAACTCCTTGTAACTCTCTCTTCATATATATATATATATATATATATATGTTCCTCAGTGTATTTTTGATGAAAACCAAATGGATTTTAATTAAAAAAGATTCAATGTGAATGAATCGAATAGGTTAATTATTTAATATCTACCCAGGGGCTCGAGACTCTTTTACAGTTGGCGGGGCTTAGTAATTCAGTTAGCCATCCTTCCACACAATATGGCTATTAGAAAAATGTATGAACTGTCAAAATAATTTGTCTACATCCGTACCCTTTCTCCTTATAGGTCCGATCAGGAGCTAAATCGTGTTTTAGAAGCTTTTCGTGACAACTTTGAAAAAAAGCAAATAGCCGACGGCGATTTTGAGGCTGAAGTTTTACCGCGCAATCAACCCAGTGACCTGAATACGGAGGTCGAAGTATTGGCTTACATCCGGTTCAACGAATGCCAGGTCGTCGGGGAACTAATGGAAGCTTTTTTCTTTTTGTACAATTTTGTACAATTTTAGTACAATTTTACATTCAACTTAAATTAGTTACAGAATTAGCATCCATTAAATTTTAAATGGGCTATAGAGCACAAGACTAGGATTATTGGGGACATCTTATATTTTACACAATACTGTTGCAATTATACATTTTATATGTACGCGTAAAATATCACACAATACATCGAGTGCGCACAAACGGGAACCTGTTTTTATCTGCATGCATACCATTTCATCATTCAGCTCAGTGTGGCACGGGTCGAATAATTTTTAAAAATTTATAGCCTTTTCCACGTGACGTGCAAGAGAAATGAAAGGAAGTACATGCCGCAAGTATTACTAAAGTATCCCTGGAATCGGTAAGGATTCCAGACAATTTCGGGGATATGCAGCTGTTCGAGAAATTTTACAATAATAGCATCATCCCATTCCAATCTGACTGAGATGTTCCCACTTTGTTGTGAACTTAAGTGTGTATTTACACTAGCAGATAAGTCAGAGTGATGTCAAACGGATAAATGTTAAATTGTTCGATGAATTCTTTATGCGTTACCCCAATCCCAAGCACATCACAAGCACCGGCAATATGGGGCAGATTGCTATAAGCTCTCGCGCAAAGCGGAAACACGGCATCTGATGCGTAATCCGTATACATTGTCCCTCCCAGCGCAACACCGTTGACGTTAGAGTCATATTTTTAAGGCCGAAATTCTCGAATATAAAGGCGTTCTTTTTATATTTTCCATTCACCGAAGCGTGTTCCTGCAATCCAATTAATAGCCTTTTTGGTAGAGCCCCCAGAGCGATGTTTTCTCTCTGCTTCGAGGCCAACCCTGCGGGTACTGTGTATAATTTGATCTGTACTCTGTTAATTGGGTATTTTACTGTGGCATGTAGTAAATTTTTTTCAGTTTCTATTTGTTTTGATGAACTTAGTTTCACTCGCCGTACGCGAAGGTATGTTTCCATAAAATGAAACACGAGTTTTGCGCCCTCTTCTTGATCAGCTCCCAGATTTATGCAGAGCTCAGGATTCGTACGGGTGAGCTTTATTTTCATGTCGATGCCATTCATAAGCAGTTTCTCCTGGAATGTGAAGTCTGTATGCAGGCGTCCAAAACATTCGTATATCTTTTTGGAATTTGTAAATTTATCCTTTATACTACTTTCGTCTTTAATCTGATAATAGTTCTCGGCAGTTAAAAAAGGTATCCTTCGCTTCTTTGAAAAAGTTGAGGACATTTTTCAGATAGGCTCGTAGGTGATAATAACCCGTTCCTGCCGAGATGTTGACCTGATTTAAATACACATCACACTGGTTGAATATAGAGTGTGGAAAGTTTGTTTTGGGAAATACAACATATTTATCATCGCAGTCCTTTCCATCTGAATGGGCTATACGTAGTTTAGCGTACATGTGCATGCAGCTTGGATCAAAAAAGTAAGGGCCTGAGCTGAGTATCACGAATTCTATAGGAGCACTCGGGGAATTAATTGTGTTTAACGGATTAATCTTAATAAAGTCACTGTGCTCAAGAGAAAATTGCGTTGGTGGCATATCAAAGAGGGACAGCTCCGATTTACAACATTGTGAGCTACACGGATGGATGAAGCGTGTCATGACGAGTCAAATAGTGGCCCCTCTCTCAACAAGTAGTAAACATCCTATGATTCGTGAGAGCAAAGTCCTTAACTTATATCAGTTAACAACATTATCAACCATAGGCTTCATTCGCTTAGAACACTTCTTTTTTGACGTCCTTTTACGTTTAACGCCACGCACTAGTAACCCCGTCTTTTTCTTCCGGACGGCCCTCTTCTTCTTCCTGCTACCACGCATTTTTATTTTTGCATCTTTGATGATTTCGTCCCTTATACGTTTTAAGTGCTTTTTTAGAGCTTCTTTAGGTCTAGCCCCTGCCATTATGTCTTCTACCGTGTTAAAACCTGATTGCAGCGCCTTCCTGCCGAGGTATCTCGCACCCCTCTTCAGCAAGGGGACAGCCGTACGTAGTATGGTTCATAAAATGGATCCAAGCCCACTCCTACGCTGGTATCTGACCCCTCGATAGACTGTGAAAGGCCTTCGGGTCATTATAACTCAGTGCGACGAAAGTGGAGCTTCACTGTTAAGCTCCCGTCACCGAATGGGAAACTCTTTCCCTCAATCGTTCTTACAGTATATATATTGAGATATTCGTTAATAGATTAGTCGCAACATTTACATAGTGAGGTTTGTCATACGTAATGTTCAGGCTCCCTCTATGATTGGGGATGTGAGCAATGCGGAGAAGACGCGCCTGGGTATTCCCAACAAACTGGTGTCCCACGATATTGCTGTAAAGAGAGCACATGTCTGGGGATGGATAGCCATCACCCAATTTCTCAAATTTCAACTGATACATTAGGCTGGACAAGTCATGTTGTGCCTCGTGAAAGGTATCTCTTTGGAGCGCTGCACCAAATCGTGCCTCGAGCATAATTGTGAACAGCTCTTTATCTTTAATATTTCTGTTAGCCGTTGATTTTAACATCAACGTGTCTGCAGGCGTGTCTATGTTTACGACTTCAAAAAATAAATCGGGGGTAAGGTATGACCTTTCAAGACTTATTTAATGCCCTAACAATGTCCGAGGCTCTGTCATAATGACCAGGGTCGTGTTACTTTTGTACTGTAGTACCGTATCCCACCGAAAAAGGATGTTCGCATGCACACACTAAGTTTATGCCTAATTTTTCACACGTCGAGTCTTCTAAGAACCAGAAAAATGTCCTGTTCCTTTTCTACAGTTAAAAATTTGGTGGATAGCCGAATTTCGCATATCCCCACCTCATACGAATCACGTGCTAATTCAATGGGCCCATGGAGTTCTGTTACAAAAGTTGGCCAGGATGTTGTTAGGATATACAGACAGAGAAGATGACGGTAGTGTGACATAGAAATGGTTAGGCGCCATGTTGCATACTATTTAAGCTTCATTATTGCATCAGCTTTTATATAGGTGTTGAAGCTTTCTGGGTACCCTAGCCATTTTACCAGGTACATTTTTCTCTTTCCTGAACCTTTGCTGCCTAAATTTTTTTCAATTTTAAACACATTTTCCCCTAAATTAAATATCATTTTCTGCAGCTCCTCGCGATAAAAGCCTCCAACGACTTCTTCCCCATTCAAATCTTCATCGTATTATAGCATTATCTCGCCTTTAGGTCTCATAGCCCTAACTTTAAAAATTTCACGTGTCCAGCCTTGCTCAAATCCCTTCGCGAACTTATTTCCCGAAAGCGATGGCCTTACATAATCATTGATTTTGAAACGTGTAGAGTGTGGTGGTGCTCTACGAATATCCCTTCTCACCTCACGCTCTGTGTGCGTACCTCTTTCTAAAACCTCGTTAGGTGTTGTCCCAATCGTGCGATGGTGTGAACGGTTGTATGATGAGGCCAATGATTCCAGAATGTTTATATATCTGTATGTGTTTTTATGTGTAAAATAGCGATGCATGCGTTCATTTATGGTACGTTGAACTCTTTCAGCTAAAGAGGCCTTATGTATAGAATTGCTAGTGTAGTAACTGATATTAAACTCTGCCAACATGTTCTGAAAAGCTGTCTATAAATGCTTCCCTATATCCGTACAAAAATAGCCTGGACTCCTGTTTTCTTTCAACATCAGCGTTCCGGTAGCTTTAGCAACTGTTTCAAGCGATTTATTTTTCAGGGGAATTAGCCACAGATATCTAGAGAATATATCTCTTATAAATAAGATGTAACGGTAGCCATTATTATACACTGAACATCTTCACATGTCTGTTAAATCCGCTTGCCAAATAGTCAATCGAAGCCGCTGTGGTCCTGGCTGTTTTAAACCTTTTTTTCACCGGCTTATGAAGTGTATAAGCATCCTGCTCCCACAAAAACCTCTCAACATCTTTTTTCCCTACTCCATCATTGTAAACAACTCTGTACAGTCTACCAATACTGCCGTAGGAGGCTGGGTTAGAAATGTCATAATAGCGTTTCCTTAATATGTTAGCCAGTTGCGTATTTTAGAGGCACGTGGAGAGGGTTGGCTACCGTTGGGGGTGATGGCGTACTCAGTTATGGCACATGTGAGGCTTGCTCCAAGTCTTTTAACCTGTTCAGATTTCCTATCAATATTTTGGGGACATTTATTTGTTGTAGTCTTGCTTTAATATGCTTCCATCCTAATGGTGAGGGCCTGTCCCACTTTCTCTCCAGATCATGGACAATGTCGACGATATTCGAACCCTGTACCCTTGTTCCTTGAACAATGACCTCGCCTGTATCGGTCCATTGTACGATGGGGTCATCACTCAATAGATTATAAAGACTTAAGCCTTTATTCCTTAACATATGTGAGAGACTGCTTTTTAATACATGCTCGATGTGTTGCGTTCCGTTATTCTTTGGTTGGTCATCTCTAACGTCGGCCCCAGGTCCTATGGCGCCATGCTCATCGTTACCCTACTGTGCCTAGTGATGTTAAAAAATGTTTTTTTTTATGTCCATGTTGCTTTTTTTTGTTTTTTTGTCGTTTTTTTTGTTTTTTTTTAATAGTTAATATAGATATTGCCAATTTAATTATAAGGTATACTTTTGCAATAATATATATTATAAAAATAAATAAAGAAATAATAAAATAGGCCATATGGTACCAGTATAGAATGTCCTTTTCAGCCTATTTATAGAAAAAAACTGGCCTCTTTCTTGCACTGAGTCTTGTATCTTGAGATTCGTTAAACTTGCGAGAACACTGGCTGGGAGCTGACTGCCCATTGTCCAACCTTTCCAGGACTCTCCCATCCATGCCTCGGATTTTGAATCTCCCACTTAACTATCCTTTAGACCCGCGATGACATATTTTCCCCCGAGACCATCCATATATATACATACACATACACCCATATACATATATACCAATATATACATAAATACTTATATACACATATTTATATCTATTATATACCCAATACACACGCATACATCCAGAATTCCAGATACATACGCACGCATACTCACATATATACATACACAAACTCATACATCTCTATTTCGCCCTTTCATTACCTCCGAGATCATTTAGCACATACAGTAATATCCATACAGCCAAACGAAACCGATTAAGCACAGACAGAGCAGCGAAGCTAGTATTTATATCCCAAAATGCAAAATTCCAAGAAAGTGAAGTAAAACATGGTGCTACATTGGCTTCGTCAACATCTAAATCTGCAATAAGTACCAGTACCTGTGATATTGAAACTATATGCTCTAATCAATCTAGTGATAATGATTCTTCAATGGAAATAGAATCAGATAATGAAAGTTAAACAGCATTAGGTTAACACAAAGGTTAAAGAAAGAGGTGAATATTTTTATTTTTTATTTTTCTATTTGGAATATATATATATATACACTGGTATTCTTGCCAATCACAATTATATATATTGTTTTATACCAGTATTATGTATTTTTTATTATGTATATTATACCAGTACCTGTGATATTGAAACTAGCATATATACTCTACCCAATCTAGTGATGATTCTTCCATGGAAATGAAGGTTAAACAACATTAGGTTAACAAAAAGGTTCAAAAAAAGGTGAATTTTTTTTTTTCTATCTGGAATATATATACTGGTACTCTTGTCAATCACAATTATGTATATTGTTTGAAACGAGGAAGAATGTTTTATGTTCTAGTTAAAAAATATATATATAAAAAATGAGGGTTTGTTTTTCCTTTCTATTATATACTTTTTGCGTGATTCAGTTTTTCTAAAAGATGACTATATATACTAGGTATAACCGTATAAGCATGGTAGTATAGTAAATTATAGGTAATACTAATATACTTATCAGTTTAAAGGAAGAAAAATATGGAATAAGTTTAAAACAATTAAAAAAAAAAAAAAAACGTTTTAAACAAAAAAAACGACAAAAAAAACAAAAAAACGACACAATAAAAAACGACTCACATCACTAACTGTGCCTAATAAAGACCGGGATCTCTGTTGGATTCTTATAATCTTCGTACTCATGAAGAAATTTCTGCAGAGCCTCTTGGTATAAGATCCTTTTCTCATCAGGTGACTTTTCACTCTTTAATAAGGTCTAACAATTCGCTTTCCATTCTTTTAAGCCTGCTTTTACGTGGCTCTAGAACCGTGTCTGAACTCTTTGAACTTTGCAGTGAAGCATACACCTCGTGCGGAATCACTACCACTTTCTTCATTATATTAATCTAGTCAGTAAAGGACCCAAAACTGAAAATAAAATGGGGAGAAATGACCCTCCTGTTTGTACAATAATTCGTTTTTTCTTCGCTACAGTTTGACTTTTACGAGCGAGTGCACGTATTATGTTCTTGTAACGGCGTAGGCGAGCCTTCTGAGGGAGTTTCATTGATACATTGCAATTTATAACGTTAAGACAGATTTCACAGATGCATTTTAAAAAGTCGGCGTCGATATTTTTAATAAACATCTGCTGCATTGCCCGGGGCAGTCGATGATATATTTTTATTAACTCACGGTATTTCTTTAGTCTCTTTGTCATTCTGGAATATACACCGTTTCAGGCTCGTTTGGAAATATATTCGTTCGTAGAAGCACCCTAAATGTGTTTCGCGGATGACGGTCGCAAAGCAAATATCCGTAACGCGTGCTTGTAGCTTCTTTATAAACTTCCAAAAACTCCTTACTCTGATTCGGGAACATTTGATTGGCTAACACCCCAATTTGTGACACATCTCTACGTTGCGCGAATAAGACTAGATATTGTGTATTTAACGACACATCGCGCATGTATCTATTTTTAAAAAAATAGATTCTGATTGATGAAGAACACGCTTATATTAAGATGGTGGGAGAACACTGTAAATGTCTTGGCAAACGTTTTATCCATTTCTAACATGAGATCATCAATTACAATGACTGTATGTTCATTTTCCTTTAACGAATTAACGTCAAATACGCCTTTGTGGAACAAAATATCATCTTGGTACTCGTTGAACACTGATTGGTACGTTGAATCGCACCATAATACTTTATGCAAAAATTTTGAGAACATCTTCCCTTTATCTTTAATGATTTTAAGCATAAACACAGTTTTACTACATCCTGTAGGGCCAGATATAATACATCTGAACGGGCTCGTGAACCTGAATTTTTCTACAGAATCCATTTCTAACACGTCACACCTCTAAGTGGAACATTTACAAAATATAACAAAATTTAAGCGTTGCTCCTTATA
This sequence comes from Bathynomus jamesi, assembly GCA_023014485.1. Lineage (NCBI taxonomy): Eukaryota > Metazoa > Arthropoda > Malacostraca > Isopoda > Cirolanidae > Bathynomus > Bathynomus jamesi. Next base: position 464,630 of record JAJOZX010002370.1, read on the forward strand.
TTCTACAATCTTGTTTTTCTTCTTCCACAGAACCGTGAATGACGATGAGGTACAGCATCCCATCATCAATATTACAGACGACCCAGATGACACTGCACTTGTGGTTACAGACTCCACCCCCGCTGACGAACCCTCACCAGCGACACCTTCACCACGTGGCAGTTCAAAGCGGAGGCACGATGATGAAGAACCTTCCACGTCAGGTATAAAATGTGCCAGGAGTTCACCGGTTGTTAGACCCCAGTAATAGAACCCCAGCCCTCTACGTCTTACGACACAACCCCCACACTAGCTCCCTCCTCAAATAAAGTTGTACCCCCCTTATTCCTGTTCAATACTGGACACATCCTCTACAACAGCAGCAGCTTCTCGTGGTGTAGAGGAAGGTATAACATTCGAACTGGTGCGCACCGCCACCCCCACCCCAGCCCTGACTAGAAATCGGTACGTAGTCAGGGTTGACCCTGGAACCCTGTCTAGCAACGGTGTTGAACACGGTCTGCGATGCGTAGTTGAATGTATTGTGGAGTTTGCCTTTCAGAACTGCGACGAACGTGAAATCAGGACGGGGCTGTCCTTCGGGTTCGGGTCAGATGACGGGGATGTAGATGATTTTTGGGTAGTAATACCATTCAGACGCTTGGCCGCTGTAGATATAGAATGTATCTTGGGCCGTATAATGCAGGCCTCTCAAAGTAGTACAGCCTTCAATATGGACAACTTCACGGTAGATATTGACCGTGTATTCCGTGTTGCCGGTCATAGTGCCACACCTTATACTTTTAACTTCAATTCTCAGGTTATTTACAGACGGCATATTAACCGCGTTCGTGGTTTCGGCTTTATAGCATTATTTACTGTGCTAAATACACGGGCCCAAAAAATTTGGCTGCCTATGGTTGTGCAGCGTGCTCATAAACTGGCTTCAGTATTGCAAGCTTGAGTTTGAGTGTAATATGGGTCCTGAAGAACTGAGAAGGGTAGAGCAGGAAATGAATGTTCGTATAGTTGTATTTGGAATGGATGATCGTCGTAGGACTGCGTATATTTTAAAAGCTGTGTGCGAGATCACACAAGACCTCTACTTATTTTAGGGCTGTCAGGGTCAACGTATCTCCCCATCCGTAATATAAGGGACCTTTACGTGAGTTATGATAAAAGTCGAAAATATGGACGGCATCATGATCTGTATAAGGGATGTCTCGAGTTTGCGGATGATAGAGTGAAACACTGTAAGGAGTGCTAGATGTATGTGCGCAGTGTAAAAGCCCCAAATATGAAAGTCGTGTAGTTGAAGCTGAGAAGAGGGAATGTAATGTGTGCAGACGTAACGTACATTTTTCAATAATAACTCTTTGAGCTCCATAAGTCAATTGGCTCGTGCAGAATAATGAGAATCTGTGAATGTGGTATGTTTCATATGATGGATAATTAGGGGAAATTTACTGCATAAATGTGATGAAATTTACTGTCATATATGTCATGAGAAATATAAGGCGGATGGTGTAAAGCATGTATGTTATATGAAAGACGCTAAGCCTAAAAATAAATCCTGTACAACCGAGTATTATGACATAGAAACATATATGGTTGATGAAACCAAAGCGGTTATCCCACATCTACTTGTAAGTCAGACTATCTGCGATGAGAGCATGCAAGTCGAGTGTGATGAGTGTCACGAATGTGGTAAACGGACAAACGTTTTTAAAACGAACGCACACGACAGCCCAGTGAAACTCTTTGCATCCTATATTGTCATGTTCGTGGGCAAATTCAGAAAAATGACTGTATATTCTTGCCCATGAAGAGGCAAAATTTGACACATAATTCCTGTATAGGGAACTGCTTGAACACGAATCATCGGAGATATTTACAGGAGACCCCTTGAAAAGGGGAAACAAACTTATACAAATGCAAATAAGAGGTAATGTTCAGTTTAAAGACACTTTATTATTCACACCTTGTAAACTAGCCAAGCTACCTAAGGTGATGGGTGTAGCCGCCGAAGTTTCAAAAGGGTATTTCCATTACACTTTCCTCACTAGCGACACTTTAAATTACGTGGGACTAACTACACTAACATGAGTGGTAGTGAGTGTGAAGATTCTGACCGCTACTGCAACAGTTTTAATGAAGATAATCCTTACAATATAGCCGATGAATGTGAGCGTTATTGCGTGAATGATGTGCGCGTGCTTAGAGTATGTTTCCAGGCCTTCAGAAAGATGTACATAGATCGGTTCAACTGTGATCCGCTGCAAGTCGCAACCACGATTGCCTCATTCTGCTTTACTGTGTTCAAGAACAATTTCATGCTTAAAGACACCTTAGCTGTCATTCACAGAAATAACCCTCGCAGTTATGGGCATAAGGCTATTTACTGGCTCATACACCTACAACAGCCGACCGGTGTATACACAAAACATGCCCGCAACTCGGGGGAGGTACCCATTAAGGTCAATGGTCGTGTTTTTTGGGTTGATGGCCTAAGCCAGTGGTTCCCAAACTATGGGTAAATTACCCCATTGGGGTAATTTGGCTTTTTCAGTGGGCTAATTTGGTACTCTGCAAGTAGTCTAAAGTACAGAAAGTGCATAAATAAATGACATGGCAACACTGGGACTGGCTTTACGTGGGGTACAGGTAGGGTGGGGGTCATTATGAAGGTATCCATGGGAAAATAGGGTAATGACTCAAAAAGTTTGGGAACCACTGGCCTAAGCGAAGACCGGGCCACTGGTGAGAAGACTGCGTAGTCCTTTAACGGTTGTTGGTGGGATGGATGCCCACGTCCTGAATGTGGAATCGTAGATGTCCACGGTAGATCTCCTGCCGACAGTCTTGCATGGACAGATGGAAACAGATGGACAGTACCGTGAAGAAATAAACACGATCAAGCGTTCAATGGTGTTGGATCCTCTCAAATGCGGTGATAGCTTGTTCGAGGGCGTACAAACCCATTCAAGCTTTACTTTCCGTCTACGGAGGGCGTGAAACTCCATTACTACGACTTCTGCTCTTTATACCCCTACGTGATGAAGAACAACCCGTACCCCGTAGGAGTACCTGAAAAGCTGGTGGGACCAGCCCTGCCCACCATCGAGGAGTTCTCAGCAAATTTGAACAAGAACTATTTCGGCCTTTCTTTCGTAGACGTGCTCCCCCCTCGCGATCTATGGATGCCGATCTTACCAGCCGTCATAGATCACAAGCTCATGTTTCCCCTGTGCGTGAAGTGCACAGAAGAGAACGAGAACAATGGGACCTGTAATCACACAACCAACCAGCGGAAGATCAGAGGTGTATATACAAGCCCTGAGCTGTCCCTAGTCGTTCGCCATGGCTACAGAATATTGAAGATATATGAGGTGTGGAGGTTTCAGAAGCTACCCAACCTTTTCACGCCATATATAAACACTTTTTTGAAGGATAAGATAGAAGCATCAGGGTATCCGCGAGGGGTTGAGACTGAGGGTGAAAAATCGGCGTATATTCAGCTTGACCGTGAAGGGATACAACTTGACCGGGGCCCAAATTGTTAAGAACCCTGGCAAGCGCTTTAGTGCAAAGTTGTGCCTAAATAGACTTTGGAGAAAATTTGCACAGAATACAGGCAAGGGGAACGTTCATTCGGCGCAAAGTTATAACAAGGTGTGGGATTATGCCAATGCTCCCGATAAAGAGGTTATGGAGATCGTGAATGTAGGTAATAATACATACATAATAAAGTACAACATCACCGAATTGGCCAAAGATACCTCACGTGTTACAAACATAGTACCTGTAGCCAGCTTCACACCTGCATATGCACGCATCAAGCTTTGGGGGCTACTGCACTCTCTTGGGCGGAGGGTGCTGTACGCAGAAACAGAGAGCGTAATATTCACAGCGAGGGAGGGTGAATACATGCCACCTATTGGCGAATTCCTCGGAGAGTTGACTGACGAAATCAAGGATGAGTATGGTGATAGTGCATGCGCTGACTCCCTTGTATCAACGGGTCCAAAAACTTATGGGGTACGGGTGAGGGAAGAAATGAAATATATCGTGAAGGCGAAGGGCATCACGCTTAACCTGGCGAACCGATGGGTCGTTAACTTTGACTCGTTGAAGGAGCTAGTGTGCTTAGATGAGGGTGACCAACCGCCCCAACTGACTGTAGGGCCCACAATTTTCGGGCACAGAAACTGGGGGACATGAAGGAACTTAGGGGCGGCACGAAGGTATGCCATAACATAATAATAATAACGAGCATATTGCGTGCTCGACGTTTATGAAGTGGTATTCGGTAAAGTCGGAAGATGTGGTGAATACTGAGACTCCCTAGCCCTCTCTCCTTTGAGACTTTTAAGGTTACATTGAACCGTGAGAAGCTTGAGGAACAAGAAGTTGAAATACTCTATGGATATTCTGGCGAGACCATTGCCGGATTTCGCGGCACAAACGATGTAATGGACTATGTTGTAGGGCTAAATTGTATAAAAGCGTACATATACCGTGAATTGAAAGAAACAACACGTGCAGAAGAGAAGCAACGGGCATGGGTTGTGAGTCTTGTTGATGAGTGGTATGACAAGCGGTATTATGTCATGCTGCATCGTACCGAGTACGCGTACCCTGCGGCTGAGAATGTAAATCTTGTCATAATGGATAAGCTCAAATACTTTTACCACTACATTCATAGATATCATGACGAGGTTCCTAGTGAGGTTGTGGCTAAAGGCCTGTGTGAGTTTTAGTTTTTAATAGAATTTAAAGACGGGTATCGCGTGCTAGGTAAAAAGGATAAATATGGACACATGTTTCTCTTAGTGATGTGAGTCGTTTTTTATTGTGTCGTCTTTTTGGTTTTTTGTCGTTTTTTTTGTTTAAAACGAAGATAGTCTGTTTTTTTAATTTTTTATTGTTTTAAACTTATTCCATATTTTTCTTCATTTAATCTAATAAGTATATTAGTATTACCTATAATTTACTATACTACCATGCTTATACGGTTATACCTAGTATATATAGTCATCTTTTAGAAAAACTGAATCACGCAAAAAGTATATAATAGAAAGGAAAAACAAACCCTCGTTTTTTATATGTATATATATTTTTTAACTAGAACATAAAACATTCTTCCTCGTTTCAAACAATATACATAATTGTGATTGGCAAGAGTACCAGTATATATTAGGGTTATGACATTTTTATAACCTTATGTTCCTGTATCATAAATGGATGAACGTTTGCCCCCTGACAATGAAAATAACAGTTTTTTCGATATATTTTGAAAAAACTTCGCCCCAAAATAAAAAATAAAAAATTAATAAAATAAATAGAAATTTGCATGTTTATTTCACAATTATTATACATAAACATATATTATATTATACAACATTATACCTATACAATACATATTAATTATACAAATACAATATTATACATTTACTCTATTATTGTTTTAATTGTTTTACTTATTGCTTAAAATAAACCTGTAACTAATATACTATATTTGCTTTCGGGGTGACAATTTTTTTTAATTCTGAAGAATTAGGCTCTTTTTTATTGTTTTCAAGCAAACGTTCATCGATTGATGATACAGGAAACAATATTTATGACAAAAAATTAAAAAGTCATAACCCTAGTATATACCGTAAAATTCGGTGTACAAGTCGACGTGGTGTATAAGTCGACCCAAGATTTTAGTCAAGAAATTCGTGTTTCAAGATATGACGCGTTCGGTGGAGAAGGGGCGAACGCAACATTTTCGAATTATGCCACAAAATGCAGTTAAAGTTTGTAAACTTTAAACCTTTGTATTTTTCCGGTTTATTGAAATGTTGTATGAATTTGAACACATATTTGAGTAAAATATTGTTGTGTAATATGTCGATATAATAAAACGCCAAGAAATTTTACAATATTATTTATTGATAGCTTCTGATGTTAACTGGTGTAATCCATTATTTGGTCCTCTTCGTCGAATGTTGTATTACCTGCTTCAACTGTTTCGGTTTCTTCCAGTTCCTTTAACAATCTTGTATAATAGTTCACTGCAGTTGCAGGCATTAGGTCTGATAATTCTTTGAGATCTTTTATTTTTTCCTTAGTTATTGGCAGCAATTGGGAATACTTTGGTTGCAGTGTCTGCTGGGCTAGATTGAATAAACTGACACTGTAGGATTTTTTCCCTTTCTGCAGTCTGATGGAATGGCTATTATCTGGGGTTGTGCGGTATGCAGTAGATATTACGTAGCCTTCTTTGTGTTGAAAGTCAAATATTAACTTTCTTGCATCTGTAAATTTAGTAGTTGTTGATTTCCTAATGACAATGCACGTTTTTAGGACGTCAAAATCGAGAAAATCAGCCTGTTTCATTTCTACACTAGGAAGCGCTGCGAAACGGCTGTAGTTATGGCCGTAACATAATCTTTTTTGGTGTAAATAATATTGCTGTAATTATTTTTTATATTTTGTTCAATTTGGCCAAATTGAGCATCACAGGGCATTGTCGAGTGACCAGAAAGTAGATAGATGTGTTCAATGTGAAGCAATGATGCGGAGTGAATTTCTCTGAGATACATTAAAACCTAAATTTTACCGTGAAAGAGTGCAGACTAACATCTAATTTTTTGTATAGGTAAAGCAAAGGTTTTAAAGGATAATTATACGACAAAAAACTCATTTTTCGAATTTTGTGGCGTTCGCCCCTTCTCCACCGAACGCGTCATATGGCCTATTTTATTATTTCTTTATTTATTTTTATAATATATATCATTGCAAAAGTATACCTTATAATTAAATTGGCAATATCTATATTAATTATTAAAAAAAACAAAAAAAAACAAAAAAACAATAAAAAACAAAAAAAAACGACAAAAAAAAAAAAACATGGACATAAAATCATCTCAGAGCTTGAACCGACTGGACATGCACTCCTCACAATAGAATACGATGGAGCTTCTTTTGAGCAGCATTCTCAATGCCGTATACAATGTGTCCGTGACAAAGTCATTGCATGTGTTCAGACGTAAAACCGGTACCATTAACTATGTACTTGAAACGACTAGTAGACAAACAAACTCTGGTAAACGTAATGTTGTTTATTTAAGTGTTGAGAGATGAATAGAGGCTTCGTGATAGTTGAGAAGTGGAGCGAGGATAGTTATAAAATACCTGCAGGAGAGTGCAGGTGTAGGTACAAAAAGAGAACAGATTAGTGATACCCCCTCATATGCCATTGTTTGTACGTTGTGTATAAATAGCGATCAACCATGCATTGATATACGATTGATGTGGAAGAATGCGTCTGATAATAACGTTCTTGTCCCAACGCGAAACCGCTTCATCCTCGACAGAATGTTTGAAATCGTCGGTTTCCGCAAGCTAAAGCCTAAATTAGACGCACGTCTTGCGGATATGCTTTATTTTGATACGGTTCTTGAATACGCATACACCGCTCTGCTCAACGGGTTTACCGAGTGTAGGACTGAACAAGGCGAGAATGGTCTGGAACTGGATGCTTATTTAAAAGGTTTAGACTCTTCGAAATATCATGAACTTTGGTACAAAGGACTTGAGCGGTACAGGGCAGAATTCACCTACACTGTTCACCCTGAAGAACTGTTTCTTTATATAATGAGCAGCTGTCGTTACGACTTACAAGATTATTTCAACTGCCGCTATGCGTTGTGAAGAGTTCACGATTGAAAAGCTCGGATCAGTAAGAATAAACCCTCGATTTCAAAGGAGTGTTTATAAACTTGACTTTAAAATTGATGTTGTGGCTAAAGACGTCCTCTTTGTGCGTGCTTTTGATTGTATTCTGTCCGTGTTTAAAGATCTACAGATCTCCAGATCTACAGAAGCTAAAGCTAACAAAGACCCTAAGATCCACTCTAAGGTTAGCCCGAGAGAAAGGAAAGAGTAGGGGGTTAAGAGAAGAGAATAAGGGGTTAAGTAAGTAGCAACACCTATCACTCGTGGGTTAACATTCATTCAGAAAAAGAGAAAAAAGACTCACCATCATCATCCGCCGGCCACTGCCGACAAGTTAGAAAAATAGTCGGAGAGAATAGGAAAGATTGCAGAACGGTCCTCTACTCCATAGGGAGGTAGAGCCCACTCTGCCAGAAAGGGGTGAAAGATGAAAAGAAGTAAAATAAGAACGCTTACAAACCATGCAATACATTCTTAACTCAAGAAGAACACATTCTTAACTCAAAGCAACACATTCTTCCAGCTGTTGCAGACCGATCCTCTACTCCATAGGGAGGTAGAGGATGCAGCCCACTAGGCTGGAAAGGCGTGAAAGACGAAAAGAAGTAAAATAAGAACGCATTACAAACCATGCAACACATTCTTAATTCAAACACTATCATACCATGCAAACTACAGACATGCAAATAAGGAGAGAAGAAAAAAGTATGAAGAATAACAAAAAGTGGGTTAATTTACTCAACAAGCTACAACTAAGTTCGTGTTAGTCTATTTCTTTTTTTTTTTTTTGCTGGCATATCACACGCTGGCATGTCACAAGCTGGCATTAGACGTCAACAGACTCATCCCCGATTACCACCCCCAGAGCTCCTGTTGCCAATTGTTTTTTATTTTAAACAACGTTAATATTTTTAAAATGCCTATCTAGACGGTTTTTAAACAATTAACACTGTTAGAGTTCACGACGGGCGCGGGAAGATTATTCCATTTATCAATTACTTTAAACGTAAAGAAGTTTTTAGCGATATTAGTAATGAAACGTCTGCCACGCAACTTAAATCCGTTATTACGAGTATTGCTATTATCGAAAGTGAACAGTTTGTCAACATTTACGTTATCGATGTTATTAACGATTTTGAAAACTTCAATAAGCTCCCCCCTTAATCTTCTAGTTTCAAGTGAATGCAAGTCTAACTCTTTAATCCTATCTTCACAAGGCTTGTTGCGCAATGACGGAATTAGTTTCGTGGCACGTCGCTGAACCCTTTCTACCCTATCAATATCCTCACGCAAATACGGGCACCAAAACTGAACGGCATATTCTAAACGAGGCCTGACTAGGGACTTGTAAAGAGACAATATAATATCCTTCGATTTAAATTCGGAATTACGTGCTATGAAGCCTAACATCCTATTAGCTTTTCCGCAAGTCTCCAGGCACTGGTTCCTAACTTTTAAATCCTTAGATACGCGTAAGCCTAAATCTACTTCCTCATCAACGCTCGCTAACTCTCTATCATCCATCGTGTACGTGTAATTATTGTTACGAGAACCTATATGCAAAACTTTACATTTGCCTACGTTAAATTGCATCTGCCACTTATCCGTCCACTCCATAATCCTATTTACATCGTCTTGGAGCCTATTTCTATCGTCCTCGTTAACAACCTTACCGCCTATTTTAGTATCGTCCGTGAATTTTGACACGTTACTAGTCAATCCTACATCTATGTCGTTAATGTAAATTACGAATAGCGATGGGCCTAACACTGAACCCTGTGGGACACCGCTACCTACATCCAACCACCCCGATTCACTACCATTAACAACGACCCTCTGTCTCCTAGCACGAAGCCATTCCTCTAACCAGTTAGCTACCTGACCGCGTATACCGTGCACTTTAACCTTCGCAATTAATCTTCTATGCAGAACTGTATCGAACGCCTTCTTAAAATCTAAATAAATAACGTCAACCGCTCTATGCCTATCGTATTCGCGCACTATTTCGTTATAAAATTCTAACAAATTAGTTAAACAAGATCTATGGCGTCGAAACCCATGCTGACTACTATTAATCAAATCTCGACTTTCTAAGTGATCGATGATACGATCCCTAACTACAGATTCCAAAAGTTTACCGACAATTGACGTTAAGCTAATAGGCCTATAATTGCTAGCTACTGTGCGGTCGTCTTTTTAAAAAATATAACTTTCCAACCAATTGTAAAGTGGGCACAAAAATAGTATTGAAGGAATTGAAGGCCCTTTACGGGGCTCCAATAAACCTTAGCCCCTCCGCCCATGGCCTAAAGCCCTAAACCATTAGAGGTACAGCAAAACTAAACATACATTACAAAAGAGAATTTAATCCTGCATTTAATGAGAAACAATTAAAACGTGGTGTTCCCGCCATTGGCTTCCAAGACAGCCTGAATTCGCTTTGGGTAGCTTGCCAAAAGTGACGTGAATAGATCTTGATCGTTACGCAAATTTGCTAAAACATTTTCAATGTGTTGCGTCATTGTATCCTTCGAAAATCGATTTGCTGCAGGTTCTTGAAACAAGAGACATTCAACCTTGTCCTTTATAACTGATCCAATGTGTTCACAGACGTTCAGGTCAGGAGAATTTCCTGACCATTCTTCATTTCCAAAGAAATCGCTCTCATGGTTCCGCAACAACTGTTGAGTGGCTAATGCCTTAAAGCAGGGAACCTTATCGTGCAGAAGTGTGACCTGATCGACATCCATAACATTGTTTGGGTTTCTTAGAAAAGGAATGACATGCTGGGATAGAATAATATCACGAAAATACTGTCCATCCCAACTCTGACCATTTGGCTTCAGCACCCACATGGCCTTTGCAGTGAACAAAACAAACACACCAACGCAGTCTGGACTTTTTAATAATTCGCGATAATGTTCATTGTCATCGATTTCATCTGGTATTGTGGCCCACACTCGATCATTTTGGTAGTTAGGCCGACGTGTTACGTAAACAAAAAATTCATCGGAGACAGCTAAATGCATGAAATCATCCACATCCCAATCTTCAAGATAATGGGCAAACACATTCTGTCATCGATGTTAAGTTGAGTTTTTCTTGGCTTTGGAAGTTCATGCCAAGGCTTTAAACCTTGCCTATGACGGTACAGTCGAATGCTCTCACCACTAACGATCTTTCCTCTCAACACTTCGATCTCTCTAGAAAATTTAGCACAGCTGTTTTTCCGCTTACGCGTATCGCTTTCAATGATGTCCTTTGTTTCCTGAGAGAGTGGCAAATTTGGGCGCCCAGATTTGGTTGTATCCATTTCACATTCATCCAAAGTTTTATTCCAATTTCTTTTGACGAAGTCCTCACTTCTTCGCAACTTTTTGGCAACCCATGAACGTGTTATAAAGGTGGCTCCAGCATCACGAGCTTCCCGAAATGTTATTGCTCGTATGCGATCTATCACACGTTGCCTCTCCGAATCACCAATTAATTGAGAAGCCATTATATTATCACTTTATCAGCTAGAGTAATTTTAATACCTGCAATAAATAAAGAATTTTATATATTTTTATAATCACTAAAAACTATTTCGATATAAGTAAACATGTAAGCTGCAAATGGGGGGGGCTAAGGTTTTTTGGAACCCTTTACATCGAGTATAGGCACCCGCACACCTTGAGTGGTGAAATAATGCTAAATCATATTTATTGCATACTACAAAGCAACAATGATGTAACTGTAGACCCGATCACGTGCGAGTTTAGTATTTTAGTTAAACGCAGTAGAACATAAAGTGTATGTATTTTGATGTATATTATTTGAAGTTTTTATACATAAGTATGTATTTGCTCGTACATATATTAAATGGGTATATAGTTTTTTCCTGTACTATTATTATTTTTTATTTTATATAAGTTTTGCTGTTTATATATATATATATATATATATATATTTATATATATATATATATATATATATATGCGTGTGTGTGTGTGTGTGTGTGTGTATTTGCTCGTACATATATTAAATGGGTATATAGTTTTATCCTGTACTATTATTATTTTTTATTTTATATATAAGTTTTGCTGTTTATACATATATATAATTGTGTATTTGCTCATACATATATTAAATGTGTATAGATTTCTCTCTGTACTAATATTATTACTTAAGAATATATATATATATTTATATATATATCGTTTAATGTGTGTATTTTTGATGTATATTATATTTGAATGTATATTTATTTCTTATATATTTCATGAATTATTTCCCTTAACTCTTCTAAATAAACAGAATGATGTAATGGTGTTTTACTTAATTCTTTTGATTGTATATATAAACAATATTAAGGAATAACTGGGGAGATGGGAATATATATAAACAATGCACCTTCAATAAATATATATATATATGAATACCAAATGACTGGTTACGCCTTCTCAGCCGACTGACGGATTTCTAAGCTATTTGTCAAGAATACCTCCATTAATTAAATAAATAGCGCAATCTGGCAACTCAAACGTTAATATATATATATATATATATATATATATATATATATATATATATATATACACCTGTCATTTACACAGTCTAAGTCAACTGGCGGATTTCGAGTTCTAAGCCCTGTGATGCTGTGAAAAAAATTTATTATACGTCTGGCTGCGCTGGACGATGGATGCTCTCTTCTCTTCCTCTCTCTCTCTTACCTTCCTAAGCTAGGGAAACCCCTTTGGGGGGGTGAGGCCGTCCCACCTTCTACCCCAAAGTCTCTCTCTCTCTTAGGTTAGGTGGATTCCCCCAGCTTGTTGCTGCTGGAGAGATTCCCCCTTTTCTCCCTTTCTTTTTTTTGGTACCCTTGGGGGTGGGGGGTGACACCTTGCAACAAGGGGGAAGGTGGGTTGGCACTGGCACTCATATGATCAACATTGCAATTGCATATGCACTCTACCATTTTGCGGTCATACTACTGGCAATCTTTCCTGGACTAGAAGCACTAAAGCATCCCCAAAGAAGCAAACTACCACCACTATGTTTAACAGTTGGAGAGGATGTTTTTATCCTCGAATACAGTATTTGATTTTCGCCAAACATACCGTTTTTGGTTGTTCACGAATAATTCAATTTTGGTCTCGTCTGTCCAGAGAACTTTCTTCCAGAATGCAAGTCCAGCATTTTGATGATCCTTGGCGTATTTTAAACGAGCTTCTTTGTGCGCTTTTCGTAGGAGAGGTTTTCTTCGTGCAACTCTTCCATGGAGACCATTCTTTCTCAATGTACGACGTACAAGTGAGAGATGTTTGGCAAATATCACCTGCAGTCACTCATGGATTCGCAACAACCATTCTTTCAATCCGTCTAGCCGTGTTTTCTGAAAGCTTGCAGGGTTGTCCACACCTTGGTAGAGTTTTGATTGCTCCAAAGCTTTCCATTTCTTTATAACTGCAATAACCGTCGTAAATGGAATTCGAAGTTCTTCTCCTATCTTCCTATAACTCTTTCCAGATTCGTGTACATAACAGATCTCTTAAGATCTGTAGACAATTCTTTACCACGACGACCCATTGCTTACTAATGTCTTGTTCAGTCATCCGTCTTCCATGAAGATTCAGAGAAATTTCTAGAATTCAGAAATGCTAACAGAAATGCCAACAGCCAACTACTGATAAAAATTTTAAATTCTTCAAGCCTAAGATGGACACACAAAGTATTATACAGGGTGTTCGGAAAGTCACTGTGCACTTATATTTATTTAATAGCATACAATAGTATAACATTGCATATAATATGATAGAGGTTATGGATGGGACCATCAGAACTTATAAAAGGTGGTGAAAGTGATGTCCTTTAACAGCAATACAGGCCTGGACCCGTCTTATTTTATTTTGAAACACCTTTGTCAGTTCTTCTTTTGAAATGGACCTTATGTACGCAGTTATTGCAGTTTTCAGGTCATCAAGCGTGAGTGGACGATCTCGATTATATAAGTGCACAGTGACTTTCCGAACACCTTGTATAATTTTGTAAATAAATGTACAAAAACATTTGCATTTTAACTTTATATTATTAAGGAAAAACTATACACGCCTACAACATGGTATCGTATGTGGTACCTTATTTCTTAATTAAATACAGATTGTTAATTCAGTGAATTAAATATCTACAAAATTGCCTCGAAATTGGCGACAGAGCCTATTGGGAATGGGAATAATTGCCATACATAGAACTCAATTGGGCCCACATAACAACAAGAAAAATTTATTATTTCCTATAAAAAATTTCCATTTCTGACTCATAAAAATTACTTTGAGACGTCTGGGGACTTTGTAAAGTCAGCGAAATTGAACACAAAGGCATTTATATTAGCGGCACTCAAAGTTGCGGAGTTCCAAACGAAGCTTTAGGCAAGGGAGACGTAATTCATCTTCCTATAAGTTCTGAATGAATACCTAATAACTCAAAAGGATAGGCCTATTCCTTCGGGTATTTAAGCAGTGATTGCCTATATTAATTAAACCAAATAAACTCGTTCCAAACTCCATCGTCTTCGGCCCTACATCGAAAGATATCGTCGCGCCCTACAACCAGAAAAGAGGCCCAACGAAATAATGAAGTATGGTAATTTCCTTCTTTACCATTAGGCAGCGCTAAAATACCGAAGGCTTATAAATTAAACATTAACCAAAAAAAAATCACTACTGAACGAGGTCCTTTGAAGACCTCCACAAACATAACTCTTTAACGAATAACGTAGGGCTTTTGTCGTTAACTCTCCACCGAAATCTGCTGGAAATTTCCAACGGATGAGGGTAAAAGACAATCATCCATACTCCATAGACTCATATAGTTTTTTCGCAATTATTTTCCTAGAATTATTTGATGTTTTACATTATATGTTAGAGTTAAACTAATTTTTTTATTTGTTAAATTTTTCCAAACAAACGATAAACTTTTCATAATTATCCTATGCATGGTACAAAAAATAAGGATGAATATAACCGAAATATTTCTCTGTACGAATACTTACGAGCGCCACTGTACATATGTGAGAGTCATATGGCAGAGGCAGTAATAAGTAAATCAAACAGCTACGTCGAACTTTTTGCAGTAAAAACTGAAAAACAAAACGTGATACTAATAGACATTTATAGACCTTCGAACGCTCCAACTGCAAAAATTCTGTCACTGATGATATCGAAAACCTAATAAAATCGTTAACCCCCAACCCCCCATTATATTGGGGGTTTGGGAGGTTACTTCGTTATTTTACACCCTTACCAGAGGTGTAAAGTAACGAAGTAACCATACTTACGTAACTTTTTTCGGAATCAACTTTTTAAAAGGTATTTATTTCTTCTATCTTCGAATACTTTTACTCTTACTTAAGTAAATTTTAAGAGAAAATATTGTACTTTTACTCCATTACATTTCTCTCGTTGCTTTCCTCGAACATTCAAGAAACTCCCGTGTTTAAAGCAACCAATCAGAGAACACAGGACGCGCGGGCATTTAAATTAGCCAATCACGCGCGTTCTACTTTCTTTATTTTCTGCCGAAGTCTGCCAGTTGAAGTCATATATTTGTTTTTCATTACCTAATATAGTTAGTACATAGTTTATCGTTGTTACAAAGTAAGGATCAATGAATCAATCCCAGAATAGGCACCTGAAATCATTTTTAGGTGCTTAATCTGGGATTGAGGCAAAACACAGGTGCTTAATCTGGGATTGAGGCAAAACACAGGTGCTTAATCTGGGATTGAGGAGAAAAAAATATAAACAGTTTTTAGAGATATAATTTCATTGTTTTTATCAATATTTGAAAAAATCAACTCTAACCTAACCTAACCTAACCTAATTAGAAACATATCTATACCAATTTATGTGGCAAGATAGATTTGCTTCAGGTGGATTCAGAAACATTCGGGTTCATATTGCAGGAATTTATAATATCTAAAATTTTTCTTTATTCATTAAACCACTTTAAACCTTTTATAACTTTGCCTTTATTACATTTGTAATAAACTTTGTATAAACAATAAATTTTGTAATCATCAGGTTTTTTTTATTTAATTCCTTGCAAGGTGCCTATTCTGGTAGGGCGGGTCATACTATGCATTTTTTTAAAATCAATGGAGAGGGGTGTTCAAATGACATATTTTGGTGTATAGAACACAATTCTGAAGAAAATATTTAATTCTGATAACCCTAACCTACATCATTTTGCAGTTGATTATTATTAAATTGTTGATTATTTTACTATTGTAGTTACCCCAGAATATGTCTTCTCACGTTTTCTATCATGGCTGCTCACGTTATCTCTCATAGAGCATTGTTCTAACTAATTCATATAAACACATAATGTAATTCATATAATAATAATAATATTTAAATACTCAAATAAAAAGGTGTGCCATTCCACTTAATTGTAATTATCATACAGTTTGGTATATGAAATATTTTGACGGATCTGGAATTGGAGAGAAGTGGTGATGAAGATGAGTTTGTTCCTGAAGTTGAGCTCTTCCCTCAAACTGACCCTGAGCCAGCAGCTTCGGCAAAGGTACAGAAAAACTATGATGAGATTCAAAACATTGCCCTTGCTAGTGTAAGGTATGGCATAGGGCTGAGGCCAACTGCAGCGATAGCAACAGCAGCTCTGATTGACGCAGGAATCATCACAGAAGACAATACAAGTAAAGTGATTGATAAGAGCAAGGTCAAGAGAGCACAGGAGAAGTTGATGAGAGAGCTGGGGGAACAGTTCGAGAAGAAGTGCAGGAGGAGGGGAGGATCTCTTGCATCCTCTTTGATGGGCGGATTGACCTGACCAATGTGATGATGGAAGCTGAGGGCAGTGACCAATCTTTTCCCGCAAAGATCAAGGAAGAACACTATAGTGTTGTTAGTGAGCCTGGCAGCTACTATCTGTTCCACTTTACCCCAGAGAAAGCAACTAAAGAGGAGTCACATGCGGAGAAGATTGCTAAGGTCCTGTTTGCCTGGCTGAAAGAGAGGGGTTATGATAAGACCTTGTTGGCCATTGGAGGAGACTCAACAAATGTCAACACTGGTGTGAAAGCTGGAGTAATGCGGAAGCTGGAGCTGCACCTGGGGAGAAAGCTGGTCTGGTTGGTGTGCAACCTGCACACTGTTGAACTTCCCCTGCGCCATCTCATTGTTGACCTTGATGGCCCTACTCTGTCAGACAAAAAATTATCCGGGCCAATAGGAAAGCTCCTTGATTCTGCTACAGACTTTGATATCAATCCAAACTTCACCCGAATCTCTGTTGGCCCTCCACTGATCAAGCTTCCTGACAAGGTCATTCAAGATCTCTCAACTGATCAATACTATGGCTATAAATTGTCTGTGCAGTCAGGGATGGAGTACTTCCTGCAGGGCTGGCTCTGTTAGAGATAGGACCAGTAAACCACAGCCGCTGGCTCACCACAGCGAACAGACTTCTCAGGCTCTGGGTGTCAAAGCACGGACTTAAAGGAAAGAACCTGAAGATTCTGCAATTCATTGTGGAATTCATCATTGGAGTGTATTACCCATGTTGGTTCAACGTGAAGGTCAAGCACTCCTGGATCGAAGGGCCTAGGCACATCCTCTTTCAGCTGGACTGCCTCAAGTCCCAGAGAAAGGAGGTGCTGGATATTGTGATGCCACCTGTGAGAAGATCTGCTTGGTATGCCCACAGTGAAGTCATCCTCCAAACACTACTCTGCTCTGAGGATCAGAAGGAGAGGATTGAAGGGGTGGAGAGAATCCTGGCCATCAGGGGAGAGGGGGACCCGGACACTCAGCTGGGGGACTCCTCTGTTAGGAGCAAAGGACACCTGACATCAATTGTGATGCTTCCAGCATCGGTGACTTGATCAGCTGGTCAGAAGGTGTGTCAGAGCCACCTCTCACCTGCTCTCTAAGCACCTCAGAGGTGAAAAACTTCATCAACACCCCCATGGAGGTGCGCAACTGGCCTTGCCACACACAAAGCATTGAGAGGGTTGTTAAAATGGTGACTGAGGCTTCTGCTAAGTACTTCTCACAGGAAAAGAGGGATGGAGGGATCAGGGCTCAGGAGACCAGCAGGAAGCTGATGTCCAAGTCTGAGTCAAAGCAGGATTTGTGCAACCTGGCAAAGTTCAAGATGTCAGGAGAATGATCTTTGTAATTATATCCAGTGATATACATGCAGTTCACCTATTAATAAACATATGTAAAGTTGATTTGGCCTTGTCAATATAAATGATTTACCTTATATCTTTTAATATATTATAAAGGGGTTCAAAAGGGTAAATTGGCAATTTAGAAATACAAAATGATGTAGGTTAGAGTTATCCTATCCAAAAAAGAAGCTCATATTTGAATTCCCCATGTAAAAACACATAATTTAGACACCCCTGATGGTAGGATTTCCTTCAGATTCATGTTGTCACCTGAGTACGACCCGCCCTACTATTCTGGGATTGAGGTTGAACGCAGGTGCTTCATCTGGGATTGAGGTACATCAGGTGCCTATTCTGGGATTGACCCCCAAAGTAATGTTCATCATTATCGATACTGTATTATGTTTGAGGTGCTACTTTTTACTTTTACTACTTGAGTACGTATTAAAGCAGACTTTTTTTACTTTTACTTGAATACATTTCAGGAATGGTACTTTTACTTGAACTTAAGTACATTTTTGTCAAAATAACAGTACTTTAGCTTAAGTAACCAATTTCGATATTTTTTACACCTCTGCCCCTTACTTTCGACAATACACAACTCAATCCTTCCTCTTAACATTCTTGGCGTTTCGTTTTCTTCTAAGCTTTCTTGGAAAGATCACATACACTCTCTTTCAAACACAGCTTCTAAGAGTTTAGGTGTGCTGTACCGACTCCGCAGTTTCTTCACCCCTCTCAGTTGCTCTCTCTGTACAGGGGTCTTGTCCGTCCCTGTATGGAGTACGCTTCTCGTGTATGGTGTGCTTCAACTCTCACAGCTTTACTTGGGCGGGTGGAATCAAGAGCCTTTCGTCTCATCAATTCCCCGCCTCTTACTAACTGTCTTCAATCCCTCTCTCTTCGCCGCAATGTTGCCTCACTCTCTCTTTACTATCACTATTATAGGGTCATTCTCTGTCAGATCAACCAGTGCCTAACACCCTCATCTCTCAGATTTTGCTGAAATTTGGTTTATAGGGACTTTGTAGGCCCTGAATCCATTTCTGAAATTATAAGGTCAATCCGACCAACGGTTCAAGAGATATGACCTCGGAAATTTGAGGTCACTTGCGAGGTCACTAACATTTGGCGACCCATAACTTGGGTAATAATGGTCACAATTATATAAAAGTATATATATTTAGAATCAGAAAACGACAAGGAATCCAAATATGCAAGTTTTAGAACTCTAGGTTGAAAATAAAAAAGTTACACTGTAACCAAAATTTGAGGTCACGATTTGACCTCTGGGTATCAAATGAGAATTTTTTTTTTAAATGTAAAATATGAAGGCATAGGCATTGGCTATTAGAATCAGCAAAAAAAGGTTTGTTTATGTTAGTATTTTTCATGTAACTAACATATAAGTGAACACCATATTCATAAGTTGTGCGTCAATTCTACCTATTTTTTCACACTTAAGCTCATAATTTGACCTATAGAAATTAAAATTACATTTTTTTATAGATATAAAAACAAAGGCAAAAAATGTAAAATTGTATTTCACTGCTAATCTACACTGGCAATAATAGTTATAATAGTGAAAGGGGAAGACCTACTTAGAGGATTCATGTGCTAGCCTAATACAATTTTTGCATGCTCGATGCTCTCATCAATTTCTTTTTGTGGAAAAATGTATTGAATTCTGCTGCCTCCTCTTAGGGTAGGACAACTCATTACAGTTAATATATGATGTCCTGGCACTGCACATGAATCCTTGTTTGATGGATATAATATGCACTTGATCCTGATGACCCAGAGGGATGTAGAAAGTTCACAGTGAAATCATCAAACTCTTCACAATATTCCTCCACAATTCCATACCAAACTTGCATGTCATAAATGCAGCCAACATACTCTCCTGGTTTGACACATTTTAGGTTACCAAGCATTGCAGGTTCATTAGTAAAATGACTTTTCCTTATTCTTTTCTTTTCTCCAATGCCACTTGAAATGGGATACACCATCAGTTCTTCCTTGTTTAGGGGAACAAATCTATGATATTTCTGAGTTCCAGGAATAGCCCTACTATCCTTGAATCGATGTTCCAACCGTGACATTTGCTCTCCAGGAATGACTGTTTCAATTCATTCATTAATTTGTCTAGATGTTTTTCAGATTTAGTTTCAGGTTTTGAAGTATCACTTACCTCCTCGGTAATTTGAACACCATAACTGAGTTCTAGCCTCTCCTTCAGGTGTTTCTGAGCAGATGATAGCTTACCACGAGCCTTGCGCTTTTTCTGGCTTAATGACAGCCCTTCTGAAAAGAACAGAAAAAAGGTTTCACACACCTGAATATTAGTAATTAAATATTAATTATAGTACCTTAAATGCTATATAATTGGCTATATAGTAGATCAAACAGACCTTGTAGTAAAGTATAAGTTATTATATTAATTTATTACTTACTTTTTTTAACTGGTGGTTTGGTCCAGAAATGCTAGAACTGGTTCAACTGAAGTTGAAGGATTTTCCTTTATCAAGCAATCACTGTCATTGTCCAGATCTTGAATTGAAGAGATGTTACTCAAGCCACTGATAGTAGATGATTCATTTGAATCCTGCTCAGACTCGTTGTTTTCAGTGGTACTAAGTATAGTGGGGTTTTTCATTATCAGTGTCCAGCAGTTCACACACAACAATGAGTCTTTTTCACTCTTCCAGCACATTTTTCAACAAGTACATCAGTCACTTTTCTAAGATTGATTGTTATGCGTTTCTTGTGTTTTTGAATAGGGTCCTGGCAGTATTTCAAGTGCCGAACCATTGTATTTTGATCTGTAAAGATATAGGATTTACAATTAGGTAATATATATTTTTTAGAAAATATATAGCTATACACACTTAATATTTTAGGCCTTGATAGTCTCTGAGGCTCATTAAAACACCATACCCACCAGCCACCCACAGTGCTGGCTGGAACTGTACTAACCTGTAGACAAGGAATTTTGCAACTATCTGTGTTGATTCTGCACTTAGACAAGTAGCAACATGTTTCAACAGGTTTGTTTAGGCTACATGTGAGCTTAGTCTTCCCCTTTCACTATTATAATTATTATTGCCAGTGTAGATTAGCAGTGAAATACAATTTTTATTAAATTCTTGGAGCTTGAGGTCAAATTGATAGCTAAGATATAAAAATTCCTTGAAATGACAAGCAATTTATAAATATGGTGTTCACTTATAAGTTAGTTACATGAAAAGTACCACATAAACAAACTTTTTGATTGTTTCTATTAGTCAAGAACTCTGACTTTGTTTTTTATATCTATAAAAAATGTAATTTTAATTTCTATAGGTCAAATTATGAGCTTAAGTGTGAAAAAATAGGTAGAATTGACGCACAACTTATGAATATGGTGTTCACTTATATGTTAGTTACATGAAAAATACTAACATAAACAAACTTGTTTTTTGCTGATTCTAATAGCCAATGCCTATGCCTTCATTTTTTACATTTAAAAAAAAAATTCTCATTTGATACCCCAGAGGTCAAATCGTGACCTCAAATTTTGGTTACAGTGTAACTTTTTTATTTTTCAACCTAGAGTTCTAAAACTTGCATATTTGGATTCCTTGTCGTTTTCTGATTCTAAATATATACACTTTTATATAATTATGACAATTATTACCCAAGTTATGGCTCGCCAAATGTTAGTAACCTCGCGAGTGACCTCAAATTGCCCGAGGTCATATCTCTTGAACCGTTGGTCGGATTGACCTTATAATTTCAGAAATGGATTCAGGGCTCACAAACTCCCTATAAACCAAATTTCAGCAAAATATGAGAGATGAGGGTGTTAATTTCAATTTTTTTTGGTTGATCTGACAGAGAATGACCCTATAACGAACACTGCCCTTCTGAACTCTGACTGCATGCCTCCTCCTTTAAGAAGAGCACGCAGTACCAGACTTTCAACACTTTCTCATTCTTTTTCTGTCCAACTCTCTAATGCAAGGGCTAATCGGTATTTTCACTCTTTCATCTATTCAACCGGTCAACTCTGGAACAATCTTCCTCAGTCCATCTTCCCCCTTGTTTATGACCACCAATCTTTCAAATGCAGAGTGCCCAGGCATCTCAAAAACCCTGGCCCTTGATTTTAGCTCCCTTCTTCGTCTATGGGGGGTGCGTTTTTGCGGGCATTCGCCCATGGACCCCCCCCCCCTTTCTTCATAAAATAATAGATGATAGAAGAGAAGCTGAAGAGAATCGATGAGGAAATACAACCTCTTCTTAATGATCATTCAGAAAGGGGAAGAGGAAGATGCGGTACAAATGATAAAGGAAACCCCAAAATATTTCTATAACTTTGCGAAAAGAAAAAAAAATAGGAAGTCGCGCCATTATCGGGCCCTTCAGGAATGAAAATAATAAAATAGCCAGCGATTTAAAAGAAATATCTGAAATACTGAGAGCTCAGTATGAATCAGTTTTCAGTCCTCAAAAATGTGACACAGTGGTATCCGATCGTGATACCTTCCTTGAGAGATGCTACAAAAAGAGAATATAACTAATTTTAACTTTGCCCTAAAAGATATAGCGCGAAGACAAATTAAATCACATTTAGCTGCAGACTCGGACAAATGGGACGCCTCGATAATTAAAAACTTAAGAATGAAATACATACACCCCTGTATTGGATGTAGAGGAGATCTCTGGATACAGGAGTAATACCGGGCATCCCGAAGAGGGCGAACATTATCCCTATATATGAAAGAGGAGACAGATCTCAAAAAACTATGGACCAGTGTCACTGACATCTCATCTCAGCAAAATATTTGATTCAATGAGAACCAACACGGTTGCCGATCAGGAAGATCGTGTCTATCACAATCAATACAGCACTGTAACAATATAATTGATGTATTTGAAAACACTGAAAATATGATGTAATATACATGGATTTTGATAAATCATTCGACAAGTGTGATCATGGTGTAACATATAGAATAAAACATATGGGCAATGTGGGAAAATGGATCTATAACTTTCTTCAGAAAATGTCAGCAAGTTGTTAAAATTCAAGGAATATCATTATCAGAATCAGAAGTACGCAGCTCAGTACCACAACACTGAAAATAAAACGTTCTAAACTTAGAACTTATTTTCGAGGGTGCATTCTAGGGGAAGTTTTCCTTCTTTGGGTATCAAAGCTTCTTGTCAGTTCATATAATAATTCCTTTTAACGATACATAACTTCTTTAGATAGAAGAAATGGTCTTCAAAACTTGGTTTTTGAGGGATTTGAAACAGATAAGATTTCTATGTGTAGAAGGTTGCAAGGTTGCAAGAAGGCTTTGTTTTCTGTGAAGGAACGGTATTAACCCCACTCCTATTCATTATCATGCTGACAGACATAGACGACAAAGTAACCAATAATAGTACAGTAACATCATTTGGTAACGATTAAAAAAATCAGCAGAAAAATACAGAACATACAGATGGTAAAAAAAAAACCATAAAATTCAACGCTGAAAAGTTTCAGTTCATAAGATATGGAAAAAATGAGGAGCTAAAACAAAAAGAATATTATGCTACAAATAAGCAAAAAATCCAAACAAAGAAACGCAAAAGCAAAAGATTTACGAATTATAATGACGGTTGATGCGAAATTCGAAACACAAAATCAGATAGCGAAAACAAAGCAAAAAGAGTCGCGGGACAGGTACCAAGAACGTTCAAAAGAAGGGACAAGACAGTACTGATTCCCCTGCTGAAAACAACGATCATACCAAAACTGGAATATTGCTCAGTCTTGACGTCCTCACATAAAAAGGAAGAAACTAATAAACTAGAAGAAGAGCTTTGTTATCAGAGGGCTAAGATTGCTTAATCAGCTAACTAAAGACATCAGAAACACCACCGATGTCAAGGCTAAAGTCTTCAAAAGAAGCCTAGACTCCTAGCTCAGAACGATTCCGGATGTGGCGGGTGTACTTGGCTATGTGAGGTAGAGAGGTTAGGACAGCAACTCTAGCTTGCATCAAGTCCAGTCTAGAGGTGGGGCCACCAGCCTGACCTCCGTATGAAAAGAGACCTATACACGAAACATCTGCAAGGTTGCAAGGCATATATCATATATATATAACGGGTGTGCCATAAAAAAGGGTACATTTTATAAAGGCAATAAAATCAACATTTGTCATTTAATTTTAATAAAACTTCTATACAATAAAACATATGTATTTATCTATATGCAAACAAGTTTTCAGACTAAAATATCAAATAATTCAAATTCTATCAACATTTAACGAAAGAGTATGATTTTTCTACTTAACATGCAAAAATTATTAAACCTTTTAATATTTTTTTTATAAAAATAATTTTTAACATAAAATTTACCTGAAATTATTAAAAAAATTGTTCGAAACGTTTTCCTTCCATTTCAATAACTTTTTTTATTCTTGGCCGGAATATGGGAGAACTTAGCAGAGCGAGTCTACAGGACTAGGATAAAAGATGTCGCTCATTTACCCGAGACAATCATTCACAAATAGGAAGAGCTTCCACAAGAACAAATAAATTGAGCCATAGATGAATTCCGGCCAAGAATAAAAAAGTTATTGAAATGAAAGGAAAGCATTTCGAACAAATTTTTTTAATAATTTCAGGTAAATTTTACGTTAAAAATTATTTTTATAAAAAAATATTAAAAAGGTTTAATAATTTTTGCATGTTAAGTAGAAAAATCATACTCTTTCGTTAAATGTTGACAGAATTTGAATTATTTGATATTTTAGTCTGAAAACTTCTTTGCATATAGATAAATGCATGTTTTATTGTGTAGAAGTTTTATTAAAATTAAATGACAAATGTTGATTTTATAGCCTTTTTAAAATGTACCCTTTTTTATGGCACACCCGTTATATATATATATATATAGGGTGTCCCCATAAGTCTGGAACCATAGGGTAAAATAAGTACTTCATGTTTTTCCGTTTATGCAAGTGCCCATGATGTCTTTGAGTAAGGAAGAACGCATCCAGGTAATTCTGCTCGTAGGAAATCGGAGTCAGAGGGAGGTCGCTGAGGAATTTAACAGAATGCATCCGGACCGCTGCGCCGATAACACACAGCTGTGTCGGCAAACTTGTAGCAAAGTTCAGGGAAACGGGATCCATAGGAGATAAACCACGCAGTGGACCTCCGAGGACATCCACCGACGATGACACAGCCGCTACCATCCTCGCTCATTTCACAAACAGTCCCCAAAAGTCTCTTCGGCGTTTTTATTGCCGTTTTTATCATTTTGCCCTATGGTTCCAGACTTACGGGACACTCTATATATATATATATGTTGTGTGTGTGTGTGTGTGTGTGTGTGTGTATATGGGATGAATTTCACATTAAACACGTGGAATGAATGAATGCTGCAAACCCACAAGGAAAAAGAAAACGATTCCAAGGCCTTTCGTGTATCAGAGCTACACCCCTGACGAGGTGTAGCTCTGAATACACGAAAAGCCTTGGAATCGTTTTTCTTTTTCCTTGTGGGTTTGCAGCATATTTATATACAGGGTGTACATAAAATCAGGATCTATTTTTGTGAAGCACTTGGAAATTATATGGAATTCAATCATAAAATGATAAAGTGGTAACATTTATTAAATAATTAAGAGTAGGATTCGACGTGACGCCCATCAGTATCCCTGCACAGCTCAATCGTTCCGCAGCATTTCTAAACACATTCTGGAGCATTTGCGGGTTATGTTATCTGCAGCAGTTCGTATACGTGTACGTAAGTTTTCAAGACTCGTAATCTTCGTTTGATAGACGTGCGATTTGATAAAGCCCCATGCAAAGAAATCTAAAGGGGTTAAATCTGATCTCGCTGGCCAAGGTCTGTTGCTTCCGCGTCCGATCCGCGATTTGGAAACGTCCATTTAGATAATCCTGAACAATTTTGGCATAGTGACAAGGAGCACCATCATGTTGATAGACGACGGGGATAGGATTGTTAGTACCGTCGTCTATCAACATGATGGTGCTCCTTGTCACTATGCCAAATTGTTCAGGATTATCTAAATGGACGTTTTCCAAATCGCTGGATCGGACGCGGAAGCAACAGACCTTGGCCAGCGAGATCACCAGATTTAACCCCTTTAGATTTCTTTGCATGGGGCTTTATCAAATCGCACGTCTATCAACGAAGAAGATTACGAGTCTTGAAAACTTACGTACACGTATACGAACTGCTGCAGATAACATAACCCCGCAATGCTCCAGAATGTGTTTAGAAATGCTGCGGAACGATTTGAGCTGTGCAGTGTGCAGGGATACTGATGGGCGTCACGTCGAATCCTACTCTTAATTATTTAATAAATGTTTACCACTTTATCATTTTATGATTGATTCCATATAATTTCCAGTGCTTCACAAAAATAGATCCTGAGTTTATGTACACCCTGTATATATATATATATATATATATTAAGATTAGGGATGCACCGGAACTTAGTTCCTGTCGATTACTTCCAACCGGAACCTAGTTTTTATGGAGTTCCGGAACTTAGTTCCTGTCGATTACTTCCAACCGGAACCTAGTTTTTATGGAGTTCCGGTTCCGTCCGGATATTGGTTACTGTTTCATGAATTGAAACATGTTCTTATTAATGCTCCAATCCATGATGTAACACAAAAGCAATTCTTAATGCTTCTTATTTTTTCTTTCACATAATGTAGCTTACAAAGGCATTTTATGGTTAATAATTAAATACTATGTATGGGATTAGGCTATAATGGTATTTATAAAACAACTTAAATGCTAAACTTAATATATTTTAGGTGATATGACATACAGTTTTGGAAAAATACTATACAAGGTGAGTTTTACCTTGAAGCATTGTTGTATTCCTATATAAAAAAACACTATTAAAAAGTGGTAAAGCACATAAAACAAAGTGGCCTACTTGAACTTCATTTCACGGCTTTAGTTTTAGAAATTAGTTTAAAAACCGAGACAAAGACCAATAATATCATACTAGCATTTCTGGGTGTCGTAGGAAACAGATTATTTTTTTCGTTGTTTAAGCAACACAAGTTCCGGTTCCGGCCGGAACATTTTAAAAGTTCCTGCAAGTTCCGGTTCCGGTCTGAACTTGATATTCTGGTTCCGGTGCATCCCTAATTAAGACACTTCTGCAAAATATCATCTATGAATTTAAACAGTCTATAAATTCTGAATTTTATTGAGCATTTCTTTGACTGATTTTATGAAATACACAAAGACATCAACGAAAATGGTTATCAGAGAAGTCTGAAAAGACAAGGAAAAATCTACAACGATGAAGGAAAATATATTACTAATAAAAAGTCAAAGAAATAAATAAAATCACAATAAAAAACTCGTTTTGTTTTTAATATAATACGCAAATTATAATTTATATAAAACTAGAGATGCACGATAACTATTTTTTGTTGATACCGATACCAATACTTCCTGCCGGTACCGATACCGATACATAATAAACTTATTTAATTCAAAATATTTCATTGCGTGTTTGTGCAATTTAAGATTCTTTGATAATGATTTTAAATTCTAAACCAATTTTGTTACAGACTTTGACCTAAACAAAACCTACTTAGTACTTGTATTAAACTTTCAATTCAAGTATTAAGGAAGTTTTGTTTAGGCCAAGCTTATTGCAAAACTGGTTTAGAATTTAAAAAGAAATAGTTTTAGGTCTAATTTGAATTTTTTTTTTAACAATGGCGGGAGAATTAAATTATTTAATTTAATAAGTTATTTTGAATAACATTTTTCCCCTAAAAAATATTGCTCGTACTAACTGTACGAGATCTAGTGCTGAAATGAAAGAATGTAGGCAATCCTCAGGCGTTCGAACAGAAGGACTAATGGATTCATCAAAATACCGACCGATTTTAGAAGAAAACCTCCTGCATCAACTTCAAGAGCCTCGGAGTCTTGGAGAGGGGACCATAAATGTCCCCACTTCTGGCTTCCCCGCCGACAATACCGGGAACGCAGACCTTGCAGTGGGGCTGGATCTGCTACCGCCCATTCGAGATGTTCTGGGCCTCTGTCTGATTCACTTTTCTTAAACTTCTGCAACATTCTTGGCCTTTTCTAAAATTTTCAATCTGTTGAACACCACAACTCCTCCTCTAAACCTCATCTTCTTTTCCTCACTGAAACTCAGGTGTCTGAGACGACTGACAGCAACCCCTTTTCTGTACCCTTACTTTCTCTATACTCAATTTCATTCCAAAAGTGGATGTTGCGTATATGTACGCAATGACGTAACTTATTCTCGTATTCCTGAACTCGAATCTTCCGAATTCTATACCCTCTGACTACGGCTTACATGCCATTCTCATACTAAATACATCTGCGCTGTTTACCTTCCCCTAATTCTACTAACTATCCAAAATTCTTTCACTACTTCACTTCCAAAGTGGAATACATTCTATCCAGCTCTCCCTTTGCTGAAATCTCCATTTTAGGAGATTTCAATGATCACCACCACCTTTAGCTTTCTTCCCATTTCACTGACATCCCTGGTGAACTAGCTTACAACTTTCCTATCCTAAATGGCCTAGAGTAGATTGTACAGCACCCTACTCGTATGCCCGATCGCCTTGGAGATAGGCCCAACATTCTGGATTTATTTCTTACCGCTCATACTACTTCTTACTCTGTCAAACTTTTTCTCCGGTGGGCTCCTCCGACCACAATCTTGTATCTGTTTCCTGTCCTATCGCTCCATTCGGCCTTTGGATCCTCAAAAGAGGAGGCGCCCTTGGCACTTCGGCGCCTCTGATTGGGAGGCCCTTAGGCGGCACTTCTGTGATTTCCCACGGAATGATTACTGCTTCAGTGGCCGGGGCCTTTCCGAGTGTGCTGAGCGCATCACGGAGGTGATTCTCTCGGGCATGGAGGCGAACATTCCATATTCTCTTCCTACTACTAATGCAAAAAAACCTTGGTTTAACTTTACTTTTTCTAATGCTATCCGTAACAGATAGGAAGCCTTCAGAAGATACTGTCGCTCTCCAACTCGTGACTCTCACTCAGCTTATATTTCTGCCCGGAATCGTGCAAAATCTGTTCTTCGACTCGCCAAAAATTCCTTCATCCTACAAAAATGTTTAAAACCTATCCAATTCTAATTCTTTTCGCTCTTTCTGGCATCTAGCTAAGAACCTCTTCAACAACTTTACTTCCACTTCTTTCCCTCTTTTCCATTCCGACGGTTCAGTTGCCGTCTCTTCTCCTGAAAAAAGCTGAACTCTTCGCTGAAACTTTCGCTTACAATTCAATCCTGGACGATTCGTCTTTGTCTCTCATCTAGTACTTTTCCTTCCTGCTGGAAGTTCGCCTTCATTCAGCCTGTCCCAAAGAAGGGTGATCGCTCTCAACCTTCCAACTCGCGTCCAACTGGCAACTGCTTTGATTTCTTGCCTTTCCAAAGTTTTTGAATGTATTAATCTATTAATAGGAAGATTCTTAAACATCTCTCTTCTCACAATCTTCTTTCAGATCGTCAGTATGGGTTCCGCAAGGGACACTCTACTGGCGATCTTCTTGCATATCTCTCTGACTCATAGTCATCCTCCTTTCGGGATTTCGGTGAAACGTTTGCTATTGCGCGAGACATATCAAAAGCTTTTGATAAAGTTTGGCACAAATCTTTAATTTCCAAACTGCCCTCTTTTGGTTTCTATCCTTCTTTCTGTGCCTTCATCTCTAATTTCCTTTCTGGCCGATCTATAGCCGCGGTCATAGATGACCACTGTTCTTCTCCTAAAGCTATCAACAGTGGTGTTCCTGAAGGTTCTCTCCTGTCACCCACTCTTTTCCTTTTATTTATTAATGATCTTTTAATTCACAATTTCTGTCCTATTCACTCCTATGCCGATGATTCCACTCTTCACTTCTCCACCCGCTTCCCAAAGCGTCCCTCACAGCAGTCATTCCATGATTCGCGTAGGACGGCTATGGGACACCTGACCTCTGATCTTTCTCCTATCTCTGATTGGGGCAGAGAAAACCTTGTGGCTTTCAATGCCTCAGAAACTCAGTTCCTCCATCTGTCTACTCGTCACTCTTGAACACGACAATCCTCCTACCTTCAACAACACAACTCAATCCTTCTTTTTCTCTTAACATTCTTGGCTTTTCCTTTTCTCGTGATCTTTCCTGGAAAGATCACATATACTCTCTTTCTAAAACAGCTTCTAAGTGGTTAGTAGGGTGACACTTATTTTCGAAAGTTTGAATTTTTATCGGGACGGGCGCGTTTCTGGTTCCATTTTGTCAAAAAATATCGTTTGTAAAATACTTTTGAAATAAAACAATATTTAGAACTGCCTCAATACGGTCAAAGTTTGTATATTTTCTCGAAAAGTAGAAATTTTAGATCATGATGTTCTATGCCTCTAGCAAATAAAATATCACTTCTAGTTTGTTCAAGCTACTAATCTTGACCTAAAACATATAACTGGACTTCATACTTTCAACTCTAGGTCCCCCTCAACTCGAGTATTAGCCCCTCAAGGGGGGGGGGGGTATCATGGGCGCCCATCTCCCTCTCATTGTTGCCTACTTTGCAGAGGTCACGGTGGACTTGCGGGCGGTTGGGAAGTCACAGCGGTGCTTCTCGACCACTTGTAAGAGGAACTGCCTTTGGTCTTCACTCTTGGTAAGGGCCAGGTTGAAAGACTGCATCAACGCCACCCCGCGCTCCGCGAAGTCATTGACAACTTGAAGGGCCTGGACTCGGCGGGATGCGGCGATGAAGGCTGGGTCCGTCCGCCACTCCTCCGGATCCTTGAGCAGGAAGGCGGTGCTGATGTCCAGAACCTTGAAGAACTCCTTTGATGTAGTCGTTGTGAACTTGGCCAATGTATTGTTGGCGATTGAGGCGGTGGACAGGTCCACATTGATACGCCGCGGGAGATCCTCCGATCCTTCCTCTTCTTCCATCGCTTTAATCATCTCCCGCTTTGTCGCCAAGTCGATACCCTCGTCGAAGATGGCCAGGGTGACGAGGCGCTCGCTCAAGTACCATAGGTGCCTGGCGAAGACTGTCGCCGTCGCCTTGGCCACCGCTGAGTCCGGATAATAGACGAGGGCCTTGAGCAGCGCGAGGTCCGCGGCTGGGGCCGTTGCCGGGAGCGGCGCTTTGTACCAGGCCGTCACGTAGATGGACACGGCGAAGATGGTGAATCGCCGGATTCCAGCCGCTTCGCCTGACGACATCTGAAAACTGTTCCCGGAACAGGAACAGTTTGATGGCATAGAGACTTTTGCCATCCAGCGCGCGCGATGGAAGGCGCCGGGACGAGCGAACCGGGCACCCCGCTTGTTCGGACCGCCCAGCACAATTACAGAGAGCTCCAGAAGTTCCCTGTAGTCATCACGTGGATGTTGACCGTCGAGGAGGCGGCTGAATTCGATCAGCAGGTCGTCGCGGGCGTCCTTCAGGTGCTGCGGCATGGTTCCATCCTCGAAGGGCTTCGCTTTGGTTTGATCGATGAAGTCCCACTGGGCGGCGAATCGTTTGAACAGGAGGATGTCAGGACCAGTAGAGGGACCGAGGCACGCCGTGAATGCCTTCTCGCCACACCAGTTCGTGGATGTGGTGGCGGCAAGCCAAATGAAGCACTGTCTTCTCGAGTTTCTGCTCAATGATATAGCAAGCTCCTCCTGAGAGTCCTGTGTTTGAGGCGGTGGTGTCAAAAGAGAGGGCACAGATCCGTCCCTTGATGTCCCAATCCTCGAGGGCAGAGAGGACGGCTTCCGCCATGGCGCGGCCGGTGCCGTCGGGGAGGCTGGGCACAGCCAGAAGCTTGTCGACGTTCTCCCCAGACACCAGAACTGGAAGGCGATCTTCAGCAGGACCTCCGTCAGCCGCTGGTACGATTTTCCCGTCCCAGTGAACGGTCAGCGGCACAGTAGGATGGAAGGCTGCCTTCATTTCCGCTGCTGCCATAGCACGGAACTTTGCTCGGTCGCGGCGGGAGGATTCGCGGTTCAAGACCAGCTCCTCAGGGTCGTGGCCCAAGCTCCTCGCAGCCGCCGACAGCAAAAAAACACTTCTCGGTCGGTAAGTTTCGTCCGATCCATCGCTGCGGAGAGATCAGGGTGATCATCTTTTTCGACGCGCGGAATCGCTTGGGTGGTAAAGGGGTCGTAGATGCTTCTGCATTCGACGTGGACGGGCCCGGAGAGAGAGCCTTCCTCTTCTTCTCGGCGACGACGCCGTGTCGGTGACCGAGTCGGGCTGCTTGCACCTGAGCTGGAGCTCGATGCCAGTTCGACGAGTTCTTCTCGGCTCTCTCTGTTCGCCCTTTCATCATCTTGCCGGCGGCTCCTTTCCGCTTCCTGTCTCCTCGCACGCTCCTCCTCAGTGTGCAGCGTCATGTCACGTGTGGAGGAGATGCGGCCGCGCCGCACCTCGGCCCTTTGTCCCGTCAGGAACTCCCTGTCCTCTTCGATTGTGATCATCGACATCGCCTGTTCGTGTGCGATGTCGAAGAGGCGGTCAAGGGATGAGAGGAACTCGGCCTCGTTCCTGATTTGGGTCACAGTGCGCCGTTTCGAGTTCTTGTTCAGAGCCCGCCACTTCTCGTACATTCGGAGAACCTTGTCCCTTGCGCGTTGGTCTTTCTGCGTAGGAATACGGACCGCTCCCAGAATTCCTTGACTGCGGTCACTGTCTCAGCGGCTGCTTCCTTGATCGGCTTCTTGACGTCAAGGTGAAGGTGGAAAAAGTACTGAAGCGCCTGCTTTCCCGTAGGCAGCATGCTTCCTGTGATGCTGTGGTCCACGGTCCCAGGAGATAGACTGCTGTTTTAGATCTTGTTGCCGAAGCCATCACGTCGTTTCAGAACTCACTGAAAAAGAGAATGAAACACTGTTAGTGTTGGCAAAACTCGTCCAACCCATTTTCTACTTAGAATAACATGTTCTTTCGCCTGTATCAATATTTGGATAACTCGTGTTACACCCTGTATAATACCTCATTTTAGTCTTCTGTACACTAGTGCGGAAGACTAAACCAACGACTCTGACCGTCCGTCTGTCTGTTATCATTTTTCAACTCAGAAACTACAGCAGCTATCGAAACGAAAACTGACATGATAACAGAACGCCATGAGTACTTTTCGACAAAAAGTATAAAATTTGACCTCGTTGAGGCAGTTCTAATTATTATTTTATTTCAAAAATATTTTACACACAATGTTTTTAGACGGAATGACACCAGAAATGCGCCCGTCCTGATAGAAATTCCCAAAAAATGAAAAACACCCCAAATAAGTGGCACCCTAGTGGTTAGGTGTGCTGTACCGCCTCCGCGGTTTCTTCACCCCCACTCAGTTGCTGTCTCTGTACAGGAGTCTTATTCGCCCCTGTATGGCAGAGCATTTTTTAACCTAGTCAGTGGGCGACATGAATGTCACCCAGTGAAGAAAATTTGTCGCCCAGTAAATGAAATTTTAGGGTACTGGGCGACAAGGAATTTTCAAAATTTGTAAAAATAGAATTGTCTTGGAAGCCATATAAATACATATAATACATGCACATATGCCACAATTAGAACTGTTTATCCTAAATGTAAATATGAAATTTACATTGAATATTTATAATTATATAGATAATGCAGTGTTATTTCAGACCACACGGAGATAGTGGCCTGATTAGGGAACATCCGGATCCATAGTATCCCTAATCCAGGGGTGTGCTGGGATCGGTTCGGTCCGATTCGTCCGAACCGGTTGTTAAATTTTGATTGGATCACCGAACCGTTTGTTTGTTTTTAACAAATATTTAGCAGTCAGTAGAAATTTATTTATATCTAAATTTTTTTTTCATTTTTTCAGGATTTTATAGAAAAATATAGGTGGTATCACAAGCAGTGGTCGTTTCAATATTTATTTATTTTTTGATGAAAAATTAGTTTATTTTTAGATAATTGTCCTTAGTGAGTATAAAGTATATGTTAAATAATTTCTGCCAAAATGTTACAAAATGCTGTTTGGAAAAGCTAAAATGCGTTGGCTTCCGGGACTCCGACCCGGACCACGCTGGGGGAGCTACCGCTCATCCCAGGCCCCCTAGCTTAATGACTCGCGCCATTGGCGCTCGCCGATTTACACCCCTATCTGTATCAGAACCGGTAGTTAAGAAATTGGCAGCATACCTCTGCCTTAATCCACCCCACTTCCCGATCTGCCTTTGTCGCCCAGTGGGAAAAGCTTAAAGAATGCTCTGCTGTATGGAGTATGCTTCTCATGTGTAGGGTGGCTCAACTCACACAGCCGTACTTGACCAAGTGGAATCAAAGGCTTTTCGTCTCATCAATTCCCCGCCTCTTACTGACTGTCTTCAATCTATCTCTCTACGCCGCAATGTTGCCTCACTCTCCCTTTACTATCGGTATTATAACGGACATTGTTCTTCTAAACTCTCTAAATGCATGCCTCCTACTTTAAGGAAAGCACGCAGCACCAGACTTTCTACACTTTCTCATTATTTTCCTGTCCAACTCTCTAACGCAAGGGTTAATCGGTACTTTTAATCTTTCATCTACTCAACCGGTCAACTCTGGAACACTCTTCCTCAATCCATCTTTCCTCCTGTCTCTGACCGCTCATCTTTCAAACGCAGTGTCTAGGCACCTCAAAAACTACGAACCTTGATTTTGGCTCTCTTCTTCTTCTACCGGGGGGGGGGGGGGACTTTTGCAGGCATTCGACCTTGGCCCCTCCTTCCTGCATAAAAAAAATAGCAAAGGAACAAATCACTGAGCTCCCGTGCAACATTACAAACAAAGGTTGCTCCAGGTTATTGCTGAGAAATGTGGTCATATCAAGGCAAGGTGTGCTTGCACTTTCGCAATGTACTCGATTTATAATAAACATCTCTTTTCATCCGTCTTTCTCGCACTGACTCTTTCAATAGTACATTGCATTAAGAAAATAACGGAAGTGTATGATAATGTAGATATATTAAATGTATGATTAGCACTGGGTAAACCACAGACGTATATGGGTAGACTGGACACTGTCTTACTTAAACAGTTGTTCGGTGGGCAGATTTTGCCGCACGTCCAGACTTCCACAAGCCCACAAACCACGTGTTCAAGAAAAAGTAAATATGTAAATGTGACGTAATTTTCGACAGACAGATAACCTTTAAAAAGGGGCTCCCAAAGTAGTCAATATCGAACCCCCGAGGTCGATGGGACTGTGCTGGGGGTCGATAAAGATCTATGGGTTGATAGGGGATAGTAGTATAGCCGCAAAAGGGGAGAGTGCAAGAATGTTGCAAGTGATTACGTACTGTTGCAAAGGGGGGTGGGGGTTGTTGCAAAGGGGGGTGGGGGGGTGTTGCAAAAAAAGAAAAAAAAAGAAAAAAAAGAAAAAAATTACCCCAAAGGGCCCTTTGTTGCCGGTTGCAAGGGGCATGCAACTTGGATGTGGAGTTCTCCCGCAAGCTATTCCCCCCAAAGGGCCAGAAAGGAGAGAAAGGAGGAGAGAAAGGAGGAGAGGTGTTCACCTGGCAGGAGCCAAGTGCATATTAAGACTTCAGCCGAGTAGGCGTTGTTTTTTAGGCTCCTAATCAGCCAGTTGGCTGAATCAGTCAGTTGGCTGAGCCAAGGGGGGGAGGGGTACACCTGAAGGAGAGAGAGAGGGGGAGGGGTACATCTGAAGGAGAGAGAGACACACCTGAAGGAGAGAGACACCTGAAAGAGAGAGAGAGAGAGTAGTTGCCTTTGATTGCAAGGCATGCAACTTGGAGGCGGAGTTCTCCCCCAAGTTATTTTCGTTTACCTAACCTAAGAGGCCTCTAAGGGGTTTTCCCAAAGGGCCAGAAAGAGAAGGACCAGAGGTCCTTGCTCGGCTGGGAGCCGAGCTGGAATGACTCCATCATCAGCTTCTCGGTCTTTTATAAACCTCTATTCTGGCTGAGTTGCCAGATAGCGCCATGTATTCCAGATAGCGCCATGTGTTCCAGATAGCAAAAAACCATATATTAATCATCCATTGTGTACCACAATATATGACGGTAGATGAATCCAATTAAATTCTGCTTATTAAATAAATAATTTTTACACACTTAATCTTTATTATTATTAAACCTGGAATTGCATACCCTTCCAGTTTTTTTGCAATGATCGGATTGTTCTTGCTAGATATATTATTATGCATCATTTTAATGAGAAAGAAATGTACTTTAATATTATGTTTATTAAATTCTCCTAAAATAATTATATAAGACCAAAGTAATGGTCTGACGTTGGAAGAAAAAAAAAAAGTAGAGAGAAGTTTAGTCTTGGAGACCTCTTAGCAAGACAAGTCTCCCATCAAAATTAGTTTTCTTTACTTACTTTAGCTTCAAATTTTATGGGTAACTTGCATATCTGAAAAGAAAATGAGTTTCACTGCCTCAATGAATAATAAATTAATGCTTTTTGAGAACGCTATCGCTATTGGCCTATTGATACCTACACCCCGATACACTTGAATCATTACACAAACCATATATTAATCATCCATTGTGTACCACAATATATGACGGTAGATGAATCCAATTAAATTCTGTTTATTAAATAATTAATTTTACACACTTAATTTTTATTATAAATATTCGAGTATCAGTGGGGAAAACGAACGGAAATGAAAAATTTACGAAACAATTCGAAACACATGCTCCCCATTCCCCGAAATCCCCCCACCCATCTGTACTTGTATATATAATAAACTAATGATCACTCGTGCTCACAAACCATATAAAATACCACAATATATTTATATAGTTAATCAATTGTAAGATTCAACCATATAAAATAACACAATATATTTATATAGTTAATCAATTGGAAGATTCATTTAAAGTTGAAATTAGCCAAAACACAATCCTCTATAACGGGGTCGGTCGACTAACGACATCTTTATATTTTCGAAGAACAACTGCTGGTTGAGATCTTCCTTCCAGACCACTCTTGATGTGGATATATATATATATATATATATATATAATATATATATATATATAATAAACTAATAAACAACTCGTACACACACACGATGAAAGACAGAAACTAGGTCAATTCGTATCGTGTCCCTAGAGACCTTTTCGGCCGAGGGTTAATCCTTCGTTCCAAGATATTCGAGCAAAAGCACCCGTCACACCAATTCTTATTATCATCATTATTATTACTTCTACAATGAAAATATTTACGCGTAATTTGTATGGTGTCATATTCTTATATAACATCTCTGTTATTGAAAGAAATACACACAATTATATTAAATAACAATCAGCGAAAGAAATAAGGTAGGCATACCTGAATGTACTAATAATTATATATATATATATATATATATATATATATAATATATATATATATATATAATAAACTAATAAACAACTCGTACACACACACGATGAAAGACAGAAACTAGGTCAATTCGTATCGTGTCCCTAGAGACCTTTTCGGCCGAGGGTTAATCCTTCGTTCCAAGATATTCGAGCAAAAGCACCCGTCACACCAATTCTTATTATCATCATTATTATTACTTCTACAATGAAAATATTTACGCGTAATTTGTATGGTGTCATATTCTTATATAACATCTCTGTTATTGAAAGAAATACACACAATTATATTAAATAACAATCAGCGAAAGAAATAAGGTAGACATACCTGAATGTACTAATAATTATATATATATAATATATATATATATATATATATAGAAAGAGAGCGAGACTTTTGTTCAAATAAAGGAATCCAAATAATATTTCCATTTACTCAGTTTTCCCAAAATATTTTTTAAAATTAAGTGTACTAATTTAAAGATACTTTATTATTCAAAAGTGAGAAAGGAAAGCCAATGCTCGTAGTGAATGGGTTTTTATATGTAAGAGACCTAACCTAACCTAACCTACGAAATACATCTCGTCAGGGAGTCGTTGCTTACTCTTCCACATTTCAACATAACAGGATTATTGAACCGGATTTAAAATAACAGGATCATTTGACCCGAGGCAGTAGTATGCCTGAAAAACATCGTAATGCACGATTTTTTTCTATGTAGCAATAATAATCAACTCTTTCTCGCCAAATTGGTAAGCTTTTCGACCTACCTTAGACCTCCAGTTTAACATGGATTCAGAAACACATCTCGTCGATGGGGGTCGTTGCTTACTCTTCCACATTTCAACATAACAGGATTATTGAACCGGATTTAAAATAACAGGATCATTTGACCCGAGCGAGTAGTATGCCCGAAAAATATCGTAATGCACGATTTTTCTATGGAGCAATAATAATTAACTCTTTCTCGCCGAATTGGTAAGCTTTTCACCCGACCTTAGACCCACAGTTTAACATTAGAAAATTCTGAAACCTGACTCAGTATCAAAAGTTCTATAAGAAACACCAAATAATTTTCGTTGTCCCCTAGCGCAATTTGAATTGGAAAGGTTTTCACCCACCTTAGACCCACAGTTTAACATTAGAAAATTCTGAAACCTGACTCAGTATCAAAAGTTCTATAAGAAACCAAATAATTTTCGTTGTCCCCTAGCGCAATTTGAATTGGAAAGGTTTTCACCCCACCTTAGACCCACAGTTTAACATTAGAAAATTCTGAAACCGGACTCAGTATCAAAAGTTCTATAAGAAACACCAAATAATTTTCGTCGTCCCCTAGCGCAATTTGAATTGGAAAGGTTTTCACCCCACCTTAGACCCACAGTTTAACATTAGAAAATTCTGAAACCTGACTCAGCATCAAAAGTTCTATAAGAAACACCAAATAATTTTCGTTGTCCCCTAGCGCAATTTGAATTGGAAAGGTTTTCATCCCACCTTAGACCCACAGTTTAACATTAGAAAATTCTGAAACCTGACTCAGTATCAAAAGTTCTATAAGAAACCAAATAATTTTCGTTGTCCCTAGCGCAATTTGAATTGGAAAGGTTTTCACCCCACCTTAGACCCACAGTTTAACATTAGAAAATTCTGAAACCGGACTCAGTATCAAAAGTTCTATAAGAAACACCAAATAATTTTCGTCCCCTAGCGCAATTTGAATTGGAAAGGTTTTCACCCCACCTTAGACCCACAGTTTAACGTGGATTCAGAAATACATCTCGTCGATTGCTCACTATTTCATCGAGATAATTAAAGCTCAGGACCTGCATTGTCTATAAGATCTGTGGCGCGTGGAGCCTTCAGAAGAGGTGCCAGATACCATTGTATACATTATCATGGAGAGCTGACAGATACCATTGCTCAGGTACACAGTTGACAGATTGTACCATTTATTTTCTTAAAAGTTGGTTTAGAATTCCTCTAGTAGGTTTACAAGGCGTAACATGATGTAATTAACCAAAAGAATTAAGTAAAACATCATTGCATCATTCTGTTTATTATAAATATATAGAAAATAAATATACATTTGAATGATAATAGAAATGAGGAATATGCATATAATCCGTCAATATAACAGTACAGGAGAAACACACACACACACACACACACACACACACACACACAATTATGGCGATATATAGAAATAAATATACATTTCAATAATAATAGAAATATGCATATAATCCTTCAATATATCAGTACAGGAGAAATATCACACAAATATATAAATACATTTAACTTTTTTTCAAAATACTAAACTCGCAGTTAAGTGAGTTTACAATTACATCATTATTGCTCTGCATTACGCAGTATATACGGTTTAATAATATTTCACCGCTTTAAGTATAGGGAAACCTGTAATCGATATGAAGGGCTTTCATATCGTTCAGTACTATTTTTGTTCCCACTTTACAACCGGATGGTAAGTCATCTTTAAATACGTCTAGAATACAATCAAAAGCACGCACAAAGAATTCATCGTTAGCTACATTATTAAACACAAGTTTATAAACACGCTTTCCAATCGAGGGTTTATTTCTACCGACCCGAGCTTTTCAATCGTGAACACGTCTTCACTCAACATAGCGACAATTGAAATAATCTTCTAAATCGTTACGACAACTGCGCTTTATATAAAGAAATAGTTCTTCAGGATAATTTTCACGAACTAGGCACATTTTATAATGTTTTACTAAACATCTTCACACTCCGGCGCACTATTTGAGAGCAACATATGCTCATATTTTACCTTTCTGCCCATCAAACGATACTCATCTCTAAAGTCTGTTAAAAACTCACGCAGGGCACTAGCCACAACCTCACTACGAACCTCGTCATGATATACATTAACATAGTGATAAAAATACTTAAGATTGTCCATGATCACGAGATTCACATTTTCAATCGTCGGGTATGAGTAATCGACATGGTGTAGCATGACGTAATACCGCTTGTCACACCACCATCCGCAAGACTCATTATCCATACCTGCTGCTTCTCTTCTGCACGCGTTGCTTCTTTTACTTCACGGTATATGTGAGACTTTATAAAGTTTAGCTCTGCAGCATACTTCAGCACATCGTCTGTGCAACGAAAGCCTTCAACGGTCTCACCAGAACATTCGTAGAGTATTTGTACATCTTGGAACTTCGCACAATCCAATGTGGTTTTAAAAGAGGCATAGGAGGGGGGAATAGGAAGTTTTTCGATATCCACCACATCCTGGCACTTTGCTGAATACCATTTCATAAACGTTGTACAAGCAATATTAAAGGTAGCCATTTGAATACGCGGCTGATTTTTCTTCTGAATACACGTCTGATCTCTCGGGCTTACTGCAGTCGACTGACCACGCAGGGAATCACAGATAGTAGCATGACTCACGGTCTTACAGTGGGCGGAGCTTAGAATTTTCGCCTATGCACACACAAAGGAGAAAGTGAAACGCTAATTGAAACATGAGTTATTTAATAAACGAGATATTCAAGTTATATATATTTGCAAATACGATTTAATAAACGAGATATTCAAGTTATATATATATATTTACAAATACGTGTAATAAATAAGTTAACAATTGAAATTATGTTAACACAAGAAATAACAGAAAGCACAAGAAAAACAAATGCTTAGATTTGGTGATCACAAACAACAGAAACCTAATACTTTAAAGAAAGCATTCTATTAAATACTTTTAGCCTATGTTCACGAATTAATACCGGTTTTAAAATAGATTCGACACGAAGACCGTCTGGACTGATTTTATAGAAATTCAAGGATTCCAAGTTGATCACGAGAGAAGTTATGTAGTCATCTTCCATGCTGCAAAATCTCGTCGTTTGCCTGTCTGCTCAGAGCACCGACAAGAGGTAAGATCGAATCCACATCAACACAAAATTTTAGTCGCTAAAATAACAGCCTGAGTATTGTTCATGTTCTAAATTATCTTTGATTCGTTTTGGTAAAATTGAGTAAACTGCAGCCTTTGTTTCCTGATCAGAAACTCTCCGTCTTTTTCTGGTATGGTGCAAGGTTTCGTTGCAACCATATTCACTGATCGAGTCTACTTCACAGTCGTTGCCTTCTAAGCTAGATTTACACTCTTCACTAATGCATTCAATGGGTGAATAATCATCTTGGTTGATATTATTGACACCACAATCGAGAGGGCTCACTGGGGTAACGGACACTTCAGGTAATGGTGCGGACGCTTGAGGTGGGTCGGGGACAATCTCCTCAGGTTGCCTTGTGTCGGGGCAAATATTGTGTGGAGGTAATTATGTGCTGCTTCTAAGTAAACAAAACGGGCTTTATGTAACACAGTGGCAATTAATAATGATTTATGCAAAGATGCACCAGCTCTTCTGGAACGTCTGGATGCAATTTTACCGAGCGATATATTTAACAACTTGTGTGCTTCAAACCCGTTTGGAACGTCAGATATCATGTTCACCACCTAGGAATTGGTCAAGGCACAGAGAGCTAACTAACACGACTCTATCCTCTATTTCCAATCTTGTAATGAGTTAAAGTGAAAGTTTCGCCTGCCTTTATACAATGTCGTTCTGACGTCGTTATCAAGCTCCACACAGGAAATTTCCAGGTAGTATCATGAATCACGTTGCGGTTCTTTCACCTGTGCACACACACACACACACGCTAATTGAAACATGATTTATTAAATAAAAGAAATATTCAAGCTATATATATTTACAAACACGTGTAATGAATAAGTTAACAATAGACACATCAATGATTATATTCAAGACATATATATTTAAAAACGTGATAAATAAGTTAAATGAAATTATGTTAACACAGAATTTCAATTGTTAACTTATTTATCACACGTTTGTAAATATATATATACACCTTGAGTATAATCATTGATGTGCCTATTGTTAACTTATTTATTACACGTGTATGTAAATATATATATAGCTTGAATATTTCTTTTATTAAATAAATCATGTTTCAATCAACGTTTCACTTTCTCCTGTGTTTGTGTGTGTGTGTGTGTGTGTGTGTGTGTGTGTGTGTGTGTGTATGTACAGGTGAAAGAACAGCAACGTGATTCATGTTACTACCTGGAAATTTCCTGTGTGGAGCTTGATAACGACGTCAGAACGACATTGTATAAAGGCAGGCGAAACTTTCACTTTAACTCATTACAAGATTGGAAATAGAGGATAGAGTCGTGTTAGTTAGCTCTCTGTGCCTTGACCAATTCCTAGGTGGTGAACATGATATCTGACGTTCCAAACGGGTTTGAAGCACACAAGTTGTTAAATATATCGCTCGGTAAAATTGCATCCAGACGTTCCAGAAGAGCTGGTGCATCTTTGCATAAATCATTATTAATTGCCACTGTGTTACATAAAGCCCGTTTTGTTTACTTAGAAGCAGCACATAATTACCTCCACACAATATTTGCCCCGACACAAGGCCAACCTGAGGAGATTGTCCCCGACCCACCTCAAGCGTCCGCACCATTACCTGAAGTGTCCGTTACCCCAGTGAGCCCTCTCGATTGTGGTGTCAATAATATCAACCAAGATGATTATTCACCCATTGAATGCATTAGTGAAGAGTGTAAATCTAGCTTAGAAGGCAACGACTGTGAAGTAGACTCGATCAGTGAATATGGTTGCAACGAAACCTTGCACCATACCAGAAAAAGACGGAGAGTTTCTGATCAGGAAACAAAGGCTGCAGTTTACTCAATTTTACCAAAACGAATCAAAGATAATTTAGAACATGAACAATACTCAGGCTGTTATTTTAGCGACTAAAATTTGTGTTGATGTGGATTCGATCTTACCTCTTGTCGGTGCTCTGAGCAGACAGGCAAACGACGAGATTTTGCAGCATGGAAGATGACTACATAACTTCTCTCGTGATCAACTTGGAATCCTTGAATTTCTATAAAATCAGTCCAGACGGTCTTCGTGTCGAATCTATTTTAAAACCGGTATTAATTCGTGAACATAGGCTAAAAGTATTTAATAGAATGCTTTCTTTAAAGTATTAGGTTTCTGTTTGTGATCACCAAATCTAAGCATTTGTTTTTCTTGTGCTTTCTGTTATTTCTTGTGTTAACATAATTTCAATTGTTAACTTATTTATTACACGTATTTGTAAATATATATATATAACTTGAATATCTCGTTTATTAAATCGTATTTGCAAATATATATAACTTGAATATCTCGTTTATTAAATAACTCATGTTTCAATTAGCGTTTCACTTTCTCCTTTGTGTGTGCATAGGCGAAAATTCTAAGCTCCGCCCACTGTAAGACCGTGAGTCATGCTACTATCTGTGAT
Organism: Bathynomus jamesi; assembly: GCA_023014485.1. Classification (NCBI taxonomy): domain Eukaryota; kingdom Metazoa; phylum Arthropoda; class Malacostraca; order Isopoda; family Cirolanidae; genus Bathynomus; species Bathynomus jamesi. Next base: position 508,298 of record JAJOZX010002370.1, read on the forward strand.
TCCCTGCGTGGTCAGTCGACTGCAGTAAGCCCGAGAGATCAGACGTGTATTCAGAAGAAAAATCAGCCGCGTATTCAAATGGCTACCTTTAATATTGCTTGTACAACGTTTATGAAATGGTATTCAGCAAAGTGCCAGGATGTGGTGGATATCGAAAAACTTCCTATTCCCCCCTCCTATGCCTCTTTTAAAACCACATTGGATTGTGCGAAGTTCCAAGATGTACAAATACTCTACGAATGTTCTGGTGAGACCGTTGAAGGCTTTCGTTGCACAGACGATGTGCTGAAGTATGCTGCAGAGCTAAACTTTATAGTCTCACATATACCGTGAAGTAAAAGAAGCAACGCGTGCAGAAGAGAAGCAGCAGGTATGGATAATGAGTCTTGCGGATGGGTGGTGTGACAAGCGGTATTACGTCATGCTACACCATGTCGATTACTCATACCCTACGACTGAAAATGTGATTCTCGTGATCATGGACAATCTTAAGTATTTTTATCACTATATTAATGTATATCATGACGAGGTTCGTAGTGAGGTTGTGGCTAGTGCCCTGCGTGAGTTTTTAACAGACTTTAGAGATGAGTATCGTTTGATGGGCAGAAAGGTAAAATATAAGCATTTGTTCCTCTCAAATAGTGCGCCGGAGTGTGAAGATGTTTAGTAAAACATTATAAAATGTGCCTAGTTCGTGAAAATTATCCTGAAGAACTATTTCTTTATATAACGCGCAGTTGTCGTAACGATTTAGAAGATTATTTCAATTGTCGCTATGTTGAGTGAAGACGTGTTCACGATTGAAAAGCTCGGGTCGGTAGAAATAAACCCTCGATTGGAAAAGCGTTTATAAACTTGTTTAATAATGTAGCTAACGATAAATTCTTTGTGCGTGCTTTTGATTGTATTCTAGACGTATTTACAGATGACTTACCATCCGGTTGTAAAGTGGGAACAAAAATAGTACTGAACGATATGAAAGCCCTTCATATCGATTACAGGTTTCCCTATACTTAAAGCGGTGAAATATTATTAAACCGTATATACTGCGTAATGCAGAGCAATAATGATGTAATTGTAAACTCGCTTAAGTGCGAGTTTAGTATTTTGAAAAAAAAGTTAAATGTATTTATATATTTGTGATATTTCTCCTGTACTGATATATTGAAGGATTATATGCATATTTCTATTATTATTGAAATGTATATTTATTTCTATATATCGCCATAATTGTGTGTGTGTGTGTGTGTGTGTGTGTGTGTGTTTCTCCTGTACTGTTATATTGACGGATTATATGCATATTCCTCATTTCTATTATCATTCAAATGTATATTTATTTTCTATATATTTATAATAAACAGAATGATGCAATGATGTTTTACTTAATTCTTTTGGTTAATTACATCATGTTACGCCTTGTAAACCTACTAGCGGAATTCTAAACCAACTTTTAAGAAAATAAATGGTACAATCTGTCAACTGTGTACCTGAGCAATGGTATCTGTCAGCTCTCCATGATAATGTATACAATGGTATCTGGCACCTCTTCTGAAGGCTCCACGCGCCACAGATCTTATAGACAATGCAGGTCCTGAGCTTTAATTATCTCGATGAAATAGTGAGCAATCGACGATGTATTTCTGAATCCACGTTAAACTGTGGGTCTAAGGTGGGGTGAAAACCTTTCCAATTCAAATTGCGCTAGGGGACAACGAAAATTATTTGGTTTCTTATAGAACTTTTGATACTGAGTCAGGTTTCAGAATTTTCTAATGTTAAACTGTGGGTCTAAGGTGGGGTGAAAACCTTTCCAATTCAAATTGCGCTAGGGGACAACGAAAATTATTTGTGTTTCTTATAGAACTTAACTTTGATGCTGAGTCAGGTTTCAGAATTTTCTAATGTTAAACTGTGGGTCTAAGGTGGGGTGAAAACCTTTCCAATTCAAATTGCGCTAGGGGACGACGAAAATTATTTGGTGTTTCTTATAGAACTTTTGATACTGAGGCCGGTTTCAGAATTTTCTAATGTTAAACTGTGGGTCTAAGGTGGGGTGAAAACCTTTCCAATTCAAATTGCGCTAGGGGACGACGAAAATTATTTGGTGTTTCTTATAGAACTTTTGATACTGAGTCCGGTTTCAGAATTTTCTAATGTTAAACTGTGGGTCTAAGGTGGGGTGAAAACCTTTCCAATTCAAATTGCGCTAGGGGACAACGAAAATTATTTGGTTTCTTATAGAACTTTTGATACTGAGTCAGGTTTCAGAATTTTCTAATGTTAAACTGTGGGTCTAAGGTCGGGTGAAAACCTTTCCAATTCAAATTGCGCTAGGGGACAACGAAAATTATTTGGTGTTTCTTATAGAACTTTTCATACTGAGTCAGGTTTCAGAATTTTCTAATGTTAAACTGTGGGTCTAAGGTCGGGTGAAAAACTTACCAATTCGGCGAGAAAGAGTTAATTATTATTGCTCCATAGAAAAATCGTGCATTACGATATTTTTCGGGCATACTACTGTCTCGGGTCAAATGATCCTGTTATTTTAAATCCGGGTCAATAATCCTGTTATGTTGAAATGTGGAAGAGTAAGCAACGACCCCCATCGACGAGATGTATTTCTGAATCCATGTTAAACTGGAGGTCTAAGGTAGGTCGAAAAGCTTACCAATTCGGAGAGAAAGTTGATTATTATTGCTACATAGAAAAAAATCGTGCATTACGATGTTTTTCAGGCATACTACTGCCTCGGGTCAAATGATCCTGTTATTTTAAATCCGGTTCAATAATCCTGTTATGTTGAAATGTGGAAGAGTAAGGAACGACTCCCTGACGAGATGTATTTCGTAGGTTAGGTTAGGTTAGGTCTCTTACATATAAAAACCCATTCACTAAGAGCATTGGCTTTCCTTTCTCACTTGTGAATAATAAAGTATCTTTAAATTAGTACACTTAATTTTAAATAATATTTTGGGAAAACAGTAAATGGAAATATTATTTGGATTCCTTTATTTGAACAAAAGTCTCGCTCTTTCTATGTATATATATATATATAATTATTAGTACATTCAGGTATGCCTACCTTATTTCTTTCGCTGATTGTTATTTAATATAATTGTGTGTATTTCTTTCAATAACAGAGATGTTATATAAGAATATGACACCATACAAATTACGCATAAATATTTTCATTGTAGAAGTAATAATAATGATGATAATAAGAATTGGTGTGACGGGTGCTTTTGCTCGAATATCTTGGAACGAAGGATTAACCCTCGGCCGAAAAGGTCTCTAGGGACACGATACAAATTGACCTAGTTTCTGTCTTTCATCGTGTGCGTGTGTGTGTGTGTGTGTACGAGTTGTTTATTAGTTTATCATATATATATATATATATATCCACATCAAGAGTGGTCTGGAAGGAAGATCTCTCAACCAGCAGTTGTTCTTCGAAAATATAAAGATGTTAGTCGACCGACCCCGTTATAGAGGATTGTGTTTTGGCTAATTTCAACTTTAAATGAATCTTCCAATTGATTAATTATATAAATATGTGTTATTTTATATGGTTGAATCTTACAATTGATTAACTATATAAATATATTGTGGTATTTTATATGGTTTGTGAGCACGAGTGATTCATTAGTTTATTATATATACAAGTACAGATGGGTGGGGGGATTTGGGGGAATGGGGAGCATGTGTTTCGAATTGTTTCGTAAATTTTTCATTTCCGTTCGTTTTCCCCACTGATACTCGAATATTTATAATAAAAATTAAGTGTGTAAAATTAATTATTTAAAAAACAGAATTTAATTGGATTCATCTACCGTCATATATTGTGGTACGCAATGGATGATTAATATATGGTTTGTGTAATGATTCAAGTGTATCGGGGTGTAGGTATCAATAGGCCAATAGCGATAGCGTTCTCAAAAAGCATTAATTTATTATTCATTGAGGCAGTGAAACTCATTTTCTTTTCAGATATGCAAGTTACCCATAAAATTTGAAGCTAAAGTAAGTAAAGAAAACTAATTTTGATGGGAGACTTGTCTTGCTAAGAGGTCTCCAAGACTAAACTTCTCTACTTTTTTTTTTCTTCCAACGTCAGACCATTACTTTGGTCTTATATAATTATTTTAGGAGAATTTAATAAACATAATATTAAAGTACATTTCTTTCTCATTAAAATGATGCATAATAATATATATCTAGCAAGAACAATCCGATCATTGCAAAAAAACTGGAAGGGTATGCAATTCCAGGTTTAATAATAATAAAGATTAAGTGTGTAAAAATTATTTATTTAATAAGCAGAATTTAATTGGATTCATCTACCGTCATATATTGTGGTACACAATGGATGATTAATATATGTTTTTTGCTATCTGGAACACATGGCGCTATCTGGAATACATGGCGCTATCTGGCAACTCAGCCAGAATAGAGGTTTATAAAAGACCGAGAAGCTGATGATGGAGTCATTCCAGCTCGGCTCCCAGCCGAGCAAGGACCTCTGGTCCTTCTCTTTCTGGCCCTTTGGGAAAACCCCTTAGAGGCCTCTTAGGTTAGGTAAACGAAAATAACTTGGGGGAGAACTCCGCCTCCAAGTTGCATGCCTTGCAATCAAAGGCAACTACTCTCTCTCTCTCTCTCTCTCTTGAGGTGTCTCTCTCTCTCTCCTTCAGGTGTACCCCCCCTCTCTCTCTCCTTCAGGTGTACCCCTCCCCCCCCTTGGCTCAGCCAACTGACTGATTCAGCCAACTGGCTGATTAGGAGCCTATAAAACAACGCCTACTCGGCTGAAGTCTTAATATGCACTTGGCTCCTGCCAGGTGAACACCTCTCCTCCTTTCTCTCCTTTCTGGCCCTTTGGGGGGAATAGCTTGGGGGAGAACTCCACCTCCAAGTTGCATGCCCCTTGCAACCGGCAACAAAGGGCCCTTTGGGGTAATTTTTTTTTTTTTTTTGCAACACCCCCTTGCAACAATCCCACCCCCCTTGCAACATTACGTAATCACTTGCAACATTCTTGCACTCTCCCCTTTTGCGGCTATACTACTGGGGATTGATAAAGTTCTAGGGGTCTTGGCTTAAGTTCTGGGCTCAACATCGATGAGCGCGGTGACTTAAGGCTCAAACTTTCAAACCTACAGCCTAATGTTCATGCCCTTGTTAATGCCCATCAGGCCCATCCATCTCATTATAGAAGATTTAATTGTAAAGGTATTCATTTAGCAGTATTAATTTTTACTTTATTACTAATAATGGTAATTGTATAACTACATTGATTTATAAATATTGATTATATTTGATGTTTCTTGACTTCATTTAATTTAAAATTATTTTAAATATTGGGAATTTGGGTTTGGGGTCGATAATAACTTTATAAGCTCATCAAGGGATCGACAAGCTCAGAAGTTTGGGAACCCCTGCTTTAAAACAAGGGACAGAAATGTAGTTTCTCTTGGTGAAAACATTGATCATACCAAAACTGAAATATTGTCCAGTTTTAAGGTCTTAACTTTATTAACTTTAGATGAATTTGAATAACTGTTCTGGAGTTTTGGGAGTTTTAAAACAAAATCTGCAAGAATGACGTCATTGTGTGAATATAATTACTTTTTCTCGAACAGTTACTTACTTTTTCCTGTTTAAGGTGCTTCAACCCTGCTGGATTATTGACACCATTTTTTTTTTTTTTGACTCCCCGAAGGAAGGTTGCAAAATTAAGAATTTTTGTTTTCTCGAACAGTTGGTTGAAGCTAGCGTGTCGGAAAGGTTTGTGGGATTGTGAAATTCTGTACGTAGTAGGGCTTGAACTTCCACAGTTTAGGTTTGAATAGTAGGACTGTCAATATACAGTAGTGTCATGAAGTGAACTAATCGTCAAAATCGTATCGGAAAGGTGCCTAAACTTTTGTCATTTATATATATATATATAATATATATATATATATATATATAATATATATGCGCCTGGGTGGTGTAGTGGTTAGCATCGCTAACTACGAATCCATCAGCCCTAGGATCGAGACTCGGTGACGGCAGGCGGCGCACAGCAAAACCCAGCTGTTCATCCTTCCACACAATAAAAAAATTGGTTGATAGATAAGTGGGTACCCTGAGTAGCCTAATGGTAAAGACGCTGGGCTGCTGGTCGTGAGATCGAGTCCGAGCGAGGACTTTGTAATTTCTGGCCGCCCGTGGTGGGGCGCGGTTCAGATTCAAAATTTAAACTGTAGGTCTAAGGTGTAGTGACAAGCTTGACCTTCATCAGAATGAACAATTCGGGCGAAGGCAAAAACTAAGCTTTTATATATATATGAAAATGAAATGAAAATGAAAAGGTTTATTGGCAGACTATAGTCCATATGACAAATATTAATAATACAATGACAGTTCACATACTAAGGATAAAAATATATACAACTGATTAGAAATAATACAGTAATGTCAGAGTTAAGTGGTGCTACAGACAGACGTTTTCGTACCAAGAATTCCATAGCTTAGGCCGCCTTAGAGGATAAACGGCAGGACTCATGGATAGCTTGGATAATCGGGTTGGTTGATTTTTTAATTCTTTGTATCAGACTGTATTGAGCACGTCTTGTTACCTCCGGGAAGCTCGGGACATTGCGGGTAGCAAACATTTGCGAAGCTGAGCATCTCGGGGGGCAATTTATGTTAGAGTCTAAAAGACCTGTTGTACAGAAATTTAGAGTTCTGCCAGAACCTTTTTTTATAATTCACAGAGTTGCTGTCCGTATATATTACTGCAGAAAGTACGAAAGAGAGTGTCTTTAGCTTCACTTGTACAGAACAGAAAGTTCCTTTTAGTTATATTCGCTTTAGCACAAAGGCTTCGAAATTGTCTTCTTACATCCGAGTCATCACTCAAAGAGCTGGTAATAGTTTGACCCAAATACTTAAACTCTTGTACTTCCTCAATTACTTCACCATTCATTTTAAACCTTATATCAGCTGGCTGATTACAGCTTTTAGGATGAAATTGCATAACCTTAGTTTTTGTAACATTAAAAAGAATATCATGTTTCTGCGAATACACTTCGCAGACTTTTAGTAGCCGATCCAGACCTTTAACAGAGGAACTTATTAACACCATATCATCGGCATAAACTAAGTTATTTATCCTTGTGTTATCTATACAACATCCCACTGTTGCCTTATTAAGTGAAACAATTAATCCGTCGATATACACATTAAACAGCATAGGGGAGAGCAAGGAGCCTTGTCTCACCCCGCAAGAGAAGCCAAAACACTCGGATAGTACATTGCCCCACCTAATGGTAAAAGATTGGTGAGAATACCAAAATTTCAATAAATTTAATATGTACATGGGAACCTTCCTGGCTTCTATTTTTTTAAATAAAGTATTGTGGTTCACTCTATCATATGCCTTACTTATATCTAGGAAGCAGCTATAAATAGTTGAATTACTGTCAATGTATTTAGGTATTGTTTCTTTAAATACATAGATACACAGGTCAGTTGAGTGGGACCTTTTAAAACCAAACTGATTAGATGTCCATACGTAATCATTTAATCGGAGTAACAAGAGTTTTTCTAGTAGTTTCGAGAAGCAGAAAGCGACAGCAATAGGCCTGTAATTATTGCTGGACAGAATGTCTCCATAGTTATTTTTGACCAGGGGCAGGCAAGATATATACCCTCACGAACTCTGCAGGGATATAGCTATAAGCAAGCATGGTTGATAAGAGCAATGATATATGCAGACATACTATGTTATTGGCATATATTAAGTGTTCATTCGATAGGTTATCTACCCCTGACGCAGAACCAGTCTTTAACTCTTTAATTAACCTCTTCACTTCAGGAACTGATATCACAGTATTTTCCCTTGTCCCTCCCACAGGCTTTTCGCTGCAATCTGTCTTAAGATTACACTGGTATGCATCAATTTTGCTGTCAAGGGTTTTGTAAGTGATTCTTATAGAATGCAAAAAACTTCACTTTTTTCTACGTGAAGGTCAAAATATGAAAATAAAAACCCACTCTAATAGACAGAGTTTATTTCCACGACAGTTTCGACGCCCACTGGCATCCTCCTCGGGTGGATACAGAAACACGAATGAACCAAAACAAGAGGGAAAAACAGTCCAGGGACCGACCGTTAAGAAATTCGCACCTAGGTTAGATCCCATTCTCCCGACACCGGAAGGGCATTTTCATTAAGTACAGACGAAGCCCATTTTCACTTGAATGGAACTGTAAACAAACAAAATTGTCGTTTCTGGGCAACAGAAAATCCATTGAATATTACCGAAGTCCCGTTGCATAGTCAGCGTGTAACTGTTTGGTGTGGTCTTACTGCATCTCAGATCATAGGGCCGTACTTTTTCGAGGATTCCACCGGAAACACGGTCACTGTAAATGGTGATCGCTACGAAAAAATGTTGACCGATTTCCTTATTCCTAAATTAAGAGCTTTGTCTAGAAAACCACTGGTTCCAACAAGACGGAGCTACCTGCCATACCACGAGGAACTGCATGGCAGTTTTGCGTCAAACGTTTCCAGGCGAGTTAATCTCAAGATTTGGAGACGTTGAATGGCCCGCAAGGTCTCCGGATTTTTCTCCCTTAGATTATTATCTCTGGGGATATTTAAAGAGTAGGGTCTACAGAAATAACCCAACGACCTTGCAAGAACTGAAGGCCGCCATCACAAATGAGATACAGGCCATACCACCGCACACTCTTGCAAAAGTGATGCAGAACTTACAAGCGAGAACACTGGAATGCTTGGCAACTAATGGAGCACATTTGAAAGGAGTCATTTTAAAAAATAAATATTTCATAATAAACTTGTAACTCTACTCTTTCGAATGATATATAGTTTTTATGAAAGGAATTAAATATTAAGAATATTTGGCTTTTTTTTATGGGTCCCATTTATCTGGATCACCCAGTATAATATCTTTTTTTACTTTTCAGGCATATAGATAAAATATTTCATAATGAATAGAGCGTGTAAAAATGATCCCAATAGATTCTGCTACATATGTGGGACGGTTACCATGCCAAATAACCAGTCCCAAATCACTAAATTTGTGAAGACCATGTATAGAGCATACTTTGGAATTAAGCTAGGGGACCAGGACAAAAATTTCGCCCCTCATATGTGCTGCAAGACGTGCATTGAAAATTTGAGAAGATGGAGCAAAGGCAGAGCGAAATCTTTGCCTTTTGGAATTCCCATGATTTGGAGAGAAGGAAAGGATCACGTGACAGATTGCTATTTCTGCATGACAAACCTCCAATGTGGGCTTATAAATTTATTTTTCTTAAATATTTTGAAATCCTCGTATGAAACTTGACATAATATTCACTATAATGTAATATTCACCATATATAGCATAATATTCACCATAATGGTAATCATACATTTACATATACATATTGTTATAGAAAATACATTTACACATACATATTGTTATACAAGTTACATTTACATATACAATGATTGTATATTTTCTTTCTTTTTCATTCATATTGTTCCCGAAGGAACAATATGAATGAAAAAGAAAGAAAATATACAGACTCCATCGACCTATTTCATATCTTACAGACCGCAGCCTTCCCTCACGAGCCGCCACTGTCTGAATGCTTCTTCTATTTCATATGCAAGTTTTATATCCATGTTTCTGTGTTTCTATTTTCAGGAGTTAACAAGAAGAATAAACACATTGTTGTATACCCTGACATTCCTTCTGCTATGAGACCTGTACCCCATGGTCCTGGAATTCCAATACCCGACCCACCTCAAACCCTGGACTTCGCTGATTCTGATGATGAATCAATGACCAATGCCAATGACCAGTCCCAGTCGTATATACCTCAAAATACCGCTTCAAATGAGCCGAGGCCTCTCAACCAGGCCAAACTTAATGATCTTACCAGGGATTTAGGACTTTCCAAATTAGCTGCCGAGATCTTGGGCTCACGACTTCGAGAGGACAACTTGCTGGCTCCGGGAACAACATTCTCCTGGTATAGGAAACGAGAGGAAGAATTCCGCAAGTCTTTTGCAGTGCACGAAAATACCTCTTCCTTAGTGTACTGCTGCAATGTTGAGGGGCTAATCGAATCCTTGGGCCTGCCATATAACGCATCAGAATGGAGGCTATTTATAGACTCGTCTAAACGAAGTTTGAAAGCAGTACTTCTCAACATTGGGAATAGGGTTGCATCAGTCCCTGTAGCACATTCCGTACAACGTACTGAGAGCTACGATAACATGAAAATTTTACTGGATGCTCTCGTATACGACCAACATAACTGGAGGATCTGTGAAGATTTGAAGGTAATACTAATATCATAAGTAAACTATTGCTATTGACTATGTTGTTTTTCCAAAGGTTATTTGAGAGCGTATAAGAACACTTAACTTCCCCACAGAAGTGATACAGTCCAATGCATAGATTTTTTTATCTGATAGAACAAATTCTCTAAATTCTTTAAATATTTTCATTTTTTTTCAGTGTGGCATTTGTATTGGGAATGCAAGGGGGATACACGAAATACCCATGTTTCCTCTGCAAATGGGATAGCCGAGCGGATGAGAAGCACTATGCACAGCGTGAATGGGCATCCAGAGAGAATTTTGAACCTGGGTCGCATAATGTCGTTTCAGTGCCCCTTGTACCACCAACAAAAATTTTGCTCCCACCACTTCATATTAAGCTGGGCTTGATGAAAAATTTCATCAAATCAATGAATAAGGAGGGTTCAGCATTCCGATATCTCGAGAGTAAATTTCCTCATATATCTGATGCTAAACTAAATGCTAGGGTTTTTGATGGTCCTCAAATTCGAACTTTGATCAAGGATACTCAGTTCGAAAACGCAATGACTCCAACTGAGAAGAATGCCTGGCAGGCATTCAAATCAGTTGTCACTGATTTTCTTGGCAAGCGTAGAAGTCCAGAATACGAGTCCGTTGTCGAAAACTTGATGGAAGCTTTCAAAGCTCATGGGTCGCGCATGTCCATAAAAATGCACTTTTTGTGGTCCCACTTGGACTATTTTCCTGAAAATTGCGGGGATTATAGTGAGGAACAGGGTGAACGATTTCACCAAGATATCAAAATAATGGAAGAGAGGTACCAGGGAAACTGGGATATCAATATGCTGGCGGACTATTGCTGGTGTTTGAAGCGAGACGTGCCCGAAGAAAAACACAGACGGAAAGCCAAAAAAACTTCATTCCTTCCTCAATAAACTTTTTTCCATATTCATTGTATGAATAAAAGTATTTATTCACACAATGTTTTCATTTTTCACGAGTGTTCTTATAATATTACTCGTATCTACAGTGTTTAAGCTAAAAAAATCAATAAATTTGGGGATAAAATTGGACTTATAATAAATGGCCAATAGAGAAAAAACCTGACCTGATTGAGGAAAACCAATGTCATTTTCGAATTCAGCATGGTCGAATTATATAATATGAGTTGAAAAAACCCTCACAGAAGACAAAAAAATTTCATATGCATACCAGTGTTATCCCTACTCACACTGTTAAGAATGTTATAGTAGTGTTTTTTCCACAGCTTTGCAATTTCATCCTCCCCCGACACCCCATCGATTGTGGGAGGGAGGACAGGTTTGACACCCGTTTCATTCTTAACAAATTTCCAAAATTTGTTATTATCGTTATTTATGCGAGCTTCATAGGCTTTTGATGCTCGAATACTCTTCTTCCTGTTTACATCGCCTTATGGCCGCCTTATACTGACCCCTACTTCTACACATATTCATGTATATTGTCCTAATCTGGGTCTACCATGAAAGCACCAAAAATCGTAGGCGTCTTTCGATTCCCTCCTGGGGGGGGGGGGGGCAATAAAATCATCCCATCCAGGAATAATCTTAGTATGATAGTTGTAAGATTTAATCAGGGAGCTTCCTGCTTCTCTTAACAGGGATACTATCTTACTATAATACCTATCTATGAGTTTACAGTGAGAATCATCTGAGCAAGGATTACTATAGGCAAGATGCAAAATTTTTAAATTATTAAAGAGGTGACCTGTTCTGTCTTTGTATTCTATTTTCTGTTGCATATTAACATTAGACCAATCGACGGGATTATTCTTACCTATTGAGTTCTTGTAATGTCGTGTTGCACATAAATTGGTAAAATTAATTAATAGTTCTAATAGTTCTAATATATATATATATATATATATAATATATATATATATATATTATATATATACAAAAAGCAAATATAATTTGTGTAGATAAAAAATTATTACCCCTAATTGGGATAAACTGGATTGAGTTAAGATTGGATAACAAAACGACTTAAATTACACAATTATGATGTTTGGAGGGCGAGATTTAATGAAGGAAAAATGGGTGTAGAATAAAAGTGTAAAAGTAAGAAGTGTGATAGCGAAAAAGTAAAGTAAAAGATCAATAATATTAATTTAACTAAAAATAAGGGACTGTATAAACAAAAGGTTGGAGACTGCAAAAGCTCGTAGTTTTTGGTCTGGTTTGTGTAGAGCGAGCCTGAGGTTAGTACGACTGTAACTGTGGTTGATGCGGGTGAATTTGGCCTGCCTTTGGGAGGAAACAAACTCGTGGCGCATCTTGCTCCTGAAGAATCATGCACCCGGACTGATAATTAATAACTAGGGGTGTCTGCGGTACAAAGTGATAAAATTTGCCTAGAAATGAATATATATATACGGATTTGTATATTCTTTGAATTAACACATTACTGATGATAAGCCACGTACGGAAGCCTCGGTAGCGCGTCGACACTCAGTTTACTCGGAAAATGATGCTGCGAGCTGCTTGTACCCTGAATGGAGGTACGAGTAGAATAATGTTCTGTGCTGATATTAAGACTTTTTTCCTCTTAAGCTGTAGTTCGAATTGTCAAAACACTGATTCACGACACACACACACACACACACACACACACATATATATATATATATATATATATATATATATATATATATATGGGATTGAACTCAGAATGGTCCCCTGAGGTTCTTTCATGATACACATAGACCGTGCATGGAACAAGGAACTCTTGTGGGAAAATTAAATCCACTATAGTCTGAATAAGTAATGGTAAATGACAAATACTATAGTTTTTTGCTTTTTCATGATGTTAGCCCCACGTGGGCAACGTGTCACTCGCAAAGAGGTTCCAAAAATATAGCTTCCCTCACCAGCTCCAGGTTTGGGACAGGATTTAGGGGACAGCTACAGCTAGCCTACTATATTCAGAACCTCGATATAAGCAAAAGACTCGTTGCATTCGCGTCGGATTGAATACATCAAAGAAAAAGGAGTAACTATTGTATTTTTGGCCAAAAAACAAAACTTAAACCTCTACTGACAAAATTGAGCGTCCACTTTTCAAGGCACAAAACATGGGCGTTTCATGATGGAATTGAACTCAGAATGGTCCCCTGAGGTTCTTTCATGATACACACAGACTAGTAGGCTAGGTGTAGCTGTCCCCTAGATCCTGTCCCAAAGCTGGATCCTATCTGCTTTGCAGATAGCTGGTGAGGGAAACTATATTTTTGGGGCCTCTTTGTGAGTGACCCGTTGCCCACGTCAGGCTAGTATCATGAAAAAGAAAAAACTATAGTATTTGTCATTTACCATTTCTTATTCGGACTATAGTGGATTTAATTTTCCTAGAAGAGTTCCTTGTTCCATGCACGGTCTGTGTATCATAAAAAACCTCAGGGAACCATTCTGAGTTCATTCCCTTACAAAGGTTTAGCGCGATGATTTCTCATTTCGCGAAGGTCAAGCTTGTCGCCCCTCCTCTCGAGTTGGCCTAATGAAGTAGTTAGTTGAATTCTTGTGCTCTCCACCCCACATAACCAGGTACGCCCGGCTCATCGGGGATTGTTCTGAGCCAGGCGTCGTCTTCTTTTGAAGATGCCCACTGCAACTCCCTTCATGTTTCTTAGGTCTTTGGGCAACTGATTAAACAGTTTTTGTCCTCTCACTACGAAACTATTTTCTTTCAGGGTTAAGGATGTTCCCTGTCTCGCCTTCAATTTGGGAATACGACACAGTCTACCGTTTCTACTTTCCACTGTTGTTTGGGGAGTTATAGGGTTCAGAGTAAGATTAGGGACTAGTTCCTCCATTATTTTCCAAGTGTAAATAATGG